>JALIZH010031217.1:0-50239 GCA_030522465.1 Rhipicephalus appendiculatus | reverse complement strand
ACAAGGCTAAATAAAGACATAAGATTGCTCATTCCCGCAAGTGTTCCTTCCTGGACTAGAGCTCGCATTTTTAGGACATGATTTTCATTGGCGTTGGTCCTTTTTAAGGCTGAAGGTCCTGTAACACAATGCATATAAATCATGCACTAAGGCTTGTCTTTCGATGATCGGTCATTGTAGTTGAATAATCGTATCCTTCTCCGCATGGCCACCTGTGTATTGTCCATTGTAAGCGCGTTGGGGTCTATGCGAAAAACAATTCTCCAATTTTAGCCAGCAGAAGCCATTGTGTAAAGCCAAATGATGTGCTTGTACGAATACATAACATGTTCTATAAGTTTTCGAATATAGCAAAGAGTATAGCGTAAGGACTCTTTTGTAATCGTGAAATCGTGTCCTGCTCGCTCACGAATCCTATTGTTCTTTTTGTACTATGAGAAATGTTATTGTTCGGTGAGTTGCAACATTAAAAACATTTTCCCCCCTGCATATTCAGTTTCTTTCCCGCATATATTTTAACGCAATGTTGGTATATTTAGGAGCATTGGTTACACCTACGTTTTCTTTTTTGTTTTCAATTTTTTTTATATTTGTGTTGCTTCCTGGCATGTTTTCTAATTATTGCATATGCAAAAATCTTACGTTATTCCCCCCTTTAAGCAATGCCTCTACGGGGCATGTAGTGTATCACTACGTAAACAAATAAGTGTATGAAAAATTAGGATTGACGTTTGCATTCCCAAGAGAACACGTAGCTCCGAAAACAGGCCAGAACTATTATTATTATATGCCTCAATTCTTCTGCAGTTGTAAAAAGTCGCAATATTTCAAGCACTGAAGCGCTTACCCCGTCGCTTTGTGCCCAGCAATATTTAGCAGGACATTGAAGGCTGAAGCATCTATTAGAATACTACCACGCGATAGTCTTTGGGTGCTTATCTGGATAACCGTAGAGCTCCCTGTATGTATGCCACTTTCCGTAAATTTCTGTTATCATTCAGGAAAAACAGTAAACTTGCATGAAGGTTGGTTATGTTAAAATATTTCGTTCATTAACGCTGATTTTATCTACCGTGATGTGAATAATATTGCAAAAAATTTCACTCCAGTCGATGTCCTGTGAGAGACCCTAAACTAAATACCATTAATCAGTACTTCACTTTGAAGATAAATAAAGCATAAATCATTTCCCATAGATAAATTATGGAGCATACAATCATTTGCAAACTGTCAAGGCTGCCAGAGCATACGAAATGGATGTTACTTGACGCCAGCTGCTGTGCGGCTACTTAACCACGTTTTCTTTTACGAGTAACCTTTTTACAACTGAACACGGAATTCTTCTTGCATGAGAACTTGTGAAAGGCGACAGACACTTAGCCTACTAAATTCTTTTCGTCGCACACTCTATGCAACTGGGGACCCCACCCATGTGAACTGTGTATTTCTCAATTAGTGCAGTAATTAATTTGTTCATTTCATGCTGTTCTAAAACACTAAAAAATACGAACATTTCGACTGCCCCTATAATGGGAATCCATGTGTGCGGATACCGTATGTTTGTCTTCAATAAATTTTCTTCAGTAGTTTAATTATTAGAGATAACTCGAGTAATTTTTAAAGGTGCCCTGAAACGCTTTTTCAGCATGGTCAGAAAACACTGCTGATTCGTAGTCGAGGCTCCCGAGCACACGCGAGCAAAACATTACAGCGCAGCACGCAGCCCGGAATTTACAATAAATTCTCGAATTCAGCTGAAAATCACTTTCTCTTCTCTCAACTAATGATGTTGTTTGATCAA
The DNA here is from genome assembly GCA_030522465.1 of Rhipicephalus appendiculatus. Taxonomy (NCBI): domain Eukaryota; kingdom Metazoa; phylum Arthropoda; class Arachnida; order Ixodida; family Ixodidae; genus Rhipicephalus; species Rhipicephalus appendiculatus. The sequence goes on along the minus strand of JALIZH010031217.1, from coordinate 48,438 downwards.
AATCGCTGCGTCATAGACTCAATTTCCACGTCATTGGCTGATTTGAGCATGGCCGCCGCTGGAGGCCGCCGCGCGATTGCACTGAAGTGTCGCTTGTTCGAAGAACAAAGCAAAAGACAAAGTGCTCGAGGTCATGACGCACGCGTGACATGCCTTCTGCCGTGTTATCCCTCTCTGCTCAGCTTCCAGTGCTTTCGTCTGGACGAGAGAAGAGAAAAAGCAATTACCGTATGCGACAAACCTTTGTAACTCGGCTCATACCGAACGGACTCTAAATTTTTTTGCATTGGTAGATTTGTGAGGCAATAAGCTCCTTTAGTTAAACCATTCCATGGCTACTTGGAAACGTGTTGTAGGGTCCCTTTAAGCACTCTATTACACTTAGATATTAACCGAGAATAAAGAAGCAGGATAGCTCATTACGCACATGTGAATAGTTTGTAACAGTTACATAATTCCAGTACACACATATAGCACTAGTTAAAGTGATTATATTACTCTTGTGCTTGCTTCACGGAAAGAAATATTTAATTAGCTTACTGGCTTTTCATCGGTTTTAATTGCAAACAGAATGGCTATCTGGTGTCGCGCCGGATATGTTTGCTATTCCACCATCGCAAACGAGTGTCCTACATAAGTGCTTCATTTTTGCGCTTTGTAGATCTGTGCCTAATCTGTGAGTGAACATGTTATTACCTACTAATCGCAGCATCTTAACATAAGCTTACATATTCTTTCGTTCACACTAAGGAAAACCACGCGAAGGTGTGCGAAGCTCTCTCCCACAAATGAGATCTGCGCACAGTTCTATCCCTGAGGGAGAAGCACTGTAAATGGAAATTGGGCTAATACCACGCCTACGTAGCTGAGCTATAAAGCTGAACAGGGTTGTTAGAATTTACGGAAGAGCGAAATCTAGTACAAAAAAATGGTGCGTCGTCATAGTTTCCGAAGCCCCAGAAAACACTTTGCAAACGCTCTCAAAATATATGATACAGAGACGCAGCAGTTGACAGTACGAGTGCGGCAGACTGCGCAAACTATTTTTTACTTCAAGGTAGGAGCACTTTTCCATGACGTTGCAATTGTTTCTCAACGTCGGCTGTCATTTTCATACATTTTATGTATACAGGCTTGTATAAACTGAACCATCAAATAAACCTCAACCGCTGCGAACTCTGTGTAGCACTCGAAAATCTCATCCGGGCTTAGTCTATATCTATGCATGAGACATTTGAAGCTGCATTTAATCAATCTTCTAACATATCAAAATTGCTACAGAGTAAGTAGAAATCTATTTCAGCGACTGAGCAAGCGTAGAGGTTTATCGCGCTTTCTAGTGTGAGAATTTCTACTATTAGCAACAGCAGGAGTTCGACGGAGGTGTTATTTGCGCGAAGGAGAGCACTAAGTAGCTGAACTGCTACTTTCCTTTCTAATAGTCTGCTGTATAGTCTTCAGACATAGGCTCGATTATATATAGAGCGTAATAGCATTTTTAGAGTGTTTAGTAAGGAAAGTTTGCGCGAGTACACGTTACCTGTTCTTTGCTGAGCATATTAAGAAAATAATGTACTGCTAATTTTTTTATCTCAGCCTAATAATAATTGCCTGCGTTTTATGCGCCAGAACAATGTATCTCAGTGCATTAGAATTACCTGTGTGCAACTTTGGTATTTTTGCACATGCGTCAGTAATCATTGCGCCTTGCGCTACTTTACTTGAATGCAGACACTCGAGCTTCTAAAAAAATCGCTCGTTCCAAATCTGCTGAGAAATCATGATATTCAAGCTCCTCACGTTGTATTGTGCGGTGCACTGCGTACTCGCCCGGAGTGATATCAAGATACCAAGTAAGTGCCTCTAGCTGTATTGTCATGTTGTAGCAGCAATTACATGCATTCGTCCCGGAATACCGCCATGTTGGCCGTTTTTGACTATTTCAGGTAAATCGACTTAGTAAATGAAGGTGCAGCTGAACATGTTTGTAGACGTATACTTGAATCTCAAGCAGTTACTAGCTTCCGGCAGGTGAACCTAATATCTGGCGCAGCCCATGAGTAGGTCTTGACCAATCGGGAATCACCGGTTCGGACTTTAGTGTTCAAGGAAGTGTTTGAGATACACATCCATTGAGTAAACAACTGAGACCTCCTTGAGTTAGGAAGCAACGAACATTCCATAGTAAGAGCGTATCGTCCCAACAGCTATGACACGACACTTTGGCGAGCTTGCCGAGCCACTATGACAATCCCTCTCTTCGAGACCCTCTACCACCAGTAGCACCACTTTACAATTAGGGCGCCAAATCATCAAAAGTTCCACTAAGCTGCAAAAATGCTAACGTTATATTAATGCTCGAGAAAGGGAACAAGTATGGACGCATCAGCTACTTTTGATGATATGTAACATATTTCCAGAGATAATTCCAAACAGGATAAGAAAAACATTTAAGTTTAACTGACCTAGAGAGCAAGCCGGTTTCAGAAAAGGATACGCTACGATGGGTCACAGTCATGTGACCGACCAGGTGATTCGTACCGATTCATATCAACATGGTAATTCATGAATCATCCGAATACCCTTACTTAGAGCTTTCATGCACTACCAAAAAGCGTTCGACTCAGTAGAGATAGAAGAAGTCATGAAAGCACTAGGTCACCAAAGAGTAGTTGTAACATATGTAAATGTCCTAGCCGACATACGCATATCATCCCCAGGGGCCGCGTAAAACACTGTATGCGGAATAGTCATTGGCCACAGGTTTAGCATGGCGGCGTCCCGCTGCGCGTGACTTTCTATAGAGCATGCCCACGCTTCACTTTAAAAAGGACATTGGTTCCGTATGATCAGAAAGGAGGAAACCGGGCGGGGCAGTTGACTGCCAATTTCGCAAGGCTAGATCCACCGGCAACCTATAACATGCTAATCAAAATCCTAATATAACATCCACAGCTACCCAGCTTCTTCTCAAAAAAAGCATTAAAATTCTGAAAAAAAAAACTATTGCGGATGTCATCCCGGGAAGTACGATCTCCCTAATATTATTCTCTGCACGATTAAAAAAAATATTTAAACAGCTGGACTGCACAAAAGCAGGAATAAATATTACCGAGAATATGTCAGCAACCTACGACTTGCAGATGGTGTAGTGCCCTTCATCAGCGATGGCCTTCATACGAGAAAAATAAAACTAGTATAAATATTGATATGATGAAAACAAAGACAATTCCCAATAGCCTGGTGAAAAAGAAAGAGTTCATGATTGGAAAATAACAATTAGAGTCGGCCCATAAACATTTACACGCGTCTAGGCCAATTACTAACAGGGGAGCCTTCTCGCGGAAAAAAAATTTAACTGAAGAAAAAAGATGAACCTGATCGCATACGGCAGGCACTCACCGCTAACGACCATCCATCCGCCATACTCCTTAAATGCAAACGTATCCAGGTAACTAAATGCTGCAGGTTCTTACCTATGTTGCTGATACGTGTAGTAAAGCAAAGAAACTTGTTAAAAAGTTAAGGACAACGCAGACTGCACTGTAACAGAAAATGGCAGGCGTAGCATTGAGAGCTTGCAAGACGCCAGAATGTGTCAGCAGACAAACAGGCGCGCATTCTAGTTCCCGCCAAGCGGGAAAATCAACCTGGGCCGGCGGCTTAACGCTTAGGACAGACAACTGATCGTCAATAAGAGCAACAGAGTAGTTACCAAGGTAGGGGAAAGGAATTCGAGGAACGCAGAGAGTTAGATAGGGTGACCAAATGAGGCACGCGGGGACAATGATGAATCAGCTGGCACAAGCTACGGGAAACAGACTCATTGGGAGAGGCCTTCGTCCTGCATTACTCCTAAATAGGCTTAAAATTGTGATGAAGATAATAAGGGCGAGATGTATCGATTGAGCCTTTTGTTCTTTGCTGTCGTTCCTCAGCTTTTCCTCGGTGTTGCCGGAAGCCGCCATGCCCGTATGGCGAAAGATACACATGTCTGTGGGGAGTTGGTAGACAAAAGATTGCATGCGGTAAGTATTTTGCTACTTCATTATAGACTATGAAATGAATTACCACTGCTTAGACGTTGAGTTCTACCACGTTATAGGAAGACAAGGGCTCGCCTATTGAGCGTTTCCAGTTCTGTGTTCCGCTGCTACTGTTAGCTTCCGTGCGCGACATGGAGGCTATATTCAATATTCCCTGTTATCGTGTACACACTACAGCCCGTTGCATACATCGGTATAAACTGGAAATCGCCAAGGTCGTCGATATAACACAACCAAAACACTTTGCAAGGCATTACGTCTCAGCATTACGTTGCTCTATAGGCCTTGTCTCATGCTAAAATGAGAGGCAGCGTCCTCAACATGCATGACGACGTTCCTTGGTGTAAACAAAATGAAGCAATAAAAAAAATTGCTGCAACTTCGCACCAGTGTTGCCAAGTCTGAAGGAAATACGGGGCTGGGCGACCTTTTCTGTCTCTCTTAACTTTCTCTTGTTTTACTTCCTCTCTTTCGTTCTATATCTCTCTTTTTCTGTGTTTTATACGTATTTTTTGTCTCTGCTTTCCCTGTGTTTTTCCTATCTATTTTTGTCTGTGTTTACTTTCATTTCTTCCTTTCCGTCTCAATCCAATTTCTTTCTCTTTATCACTCTTTTGGATCGTTTTTCCACATTATTTTCTGTCTTTCTATCTCTTTCTCTCTTTATTTTTCTTTTTGTCTTGCTCTGTGTTTTTTCTAACTCTTTTTTTGTTCTGTTTGGTTTATATCCTCTTTCTGTCTCTGTATATTTCTTCCTCATATTTTTTTTCTGTCTTGCTGCCCATTCTTTCCTCTTTTTCTCTCTTTCTCTCACTCAACTCGTTCTTTCCCCCCATCAAAATCATTGTTCCCACGCCGGACAAATTGGTGCATGTCTTCTTGGAGCGACGCAAAAGTTGAAAAAGAGGGCGAAAAGAGCGCGTGCTAGTTCATGGTGATGATAATTTCTGTTTGCGACTAACAGACTTTTTCCGAGCTTAAATACTCGTAGTTGCACCGTTGAAAAGCGATCTCGATATACGGGGTGTTCTATGTGCATGAACTGACATGCTTACGCACTTTTTGCCAACATTCATCATTAGGTATATTTAAAATACATTTTGTTCACAGTGGTGTTATAGATTTTTTTTATGAAATGCTCTAGAAAAAGGACGAGCGATATTGGAACAGCGGGCTGTGTTGCTCCTTCAGATCAACGACTTTCTCCTTTGCGGAAGCTTTACGCGTGGCGCCTTTTTGTACCACATGGTCTTGTACGCGCGCATGCACACGCCTAGTTAAGTCATGATTACCTGCTGTAGAGAGCGGCGTCGGCGCTGCGGCTATTATATTTCACATCCTTTCGCACTGAGTCGGCAGGCTCAGACTATACAGCACCACCCGACTTCGGCCAATCGCGTGAAATTACTTGTACCTAGGATTGATGCGAGCAATGCACGCGTGGCGTTTATTGTTTTGGTTTTCTTTGTACATTAACGTATGTGTCATTTTTTTTCTTTTTTTTATCGCTCGGTGTGCGAGCAATGCACCGTATAATTTCATGTGTCTCATGCTGCTTGTATACGTTTGACCGCTATATCTTTGTCCTAAATGCAAGTATATAGTCCTGCTTCACGAAACAGTCTTGTTTTATTGAGCACATTAGACTCTACACCAATAATGTGTTTTTTTTTGGCTTTAACATGTTTGGCATACCACAACAATTATAGCACTTATCAATACAACAAGCAATATAAAAATCATCAAAGTTTTCTTTTCCGACAGTTTAGCAAACATGATACCACTGCACAGTTCATGCGTGAAAGTACGATAATATATAATGGATTGACTTTTATGTGTCTAAACAACCGTATAATTATCAGGCACGCCGTAGTCTGGGACTAGGGATAAATTCCAGACCAACTTGAATTCTTTAACGTGCACCCAAACATGAGCACACGGGGGTTCTTTTCATTTCGCCCCCCATCAAAATGCAGCCTCCGGGGTCGGTAGTCGAACCCGCGCCATCGAGCTCAGTAACGCGACACCCAACGCCTAAACTGCCAGAGCGGGTGAAAACACAAAGGGAAACGGCCAGCAAAATTTCACCGAGCGTTAATTTCCCAGACTCAGTTACAACCATCGGAAACGTTAAACTGCATCATAATTGCAGATTTCTGAAAATAAGCCAACGACTTCTGTGAATCAAGCCAGAATTCTCAACAATATTTCTTTAGAATTCTCAACAACGGAATTATGCACGCAAGCAGTATGTAGCTCTCGTCCAGAGGATTCTGTTTTGCCATGCGAAACTCAACACAAAATGCACCTCTAGTGACAGCTCTGTGAAAAAGAATGTTCCAAATCCAAAGCAATAGTAACTACCGCCACAGTGATAACGACACAGTTGTCGCACAATGATCGTAAGTTGGCACGCCAAGTGAATACCGTGACGCAACTGTAGCAAAGTAGTATGCAGGTAGAGGCTACAGCGTACTGAAATATTATAGTAATAATTGATGGAGTTTAACGTTGTAAAACCACGATATGATTTCGAGAGACGCCGAAGTGGAGGGCTCCGGAAGTTTCGACCCCCCTGGGGCAACTTAACCTGCACCTATATCTAAGATATCTAAGTAGGCGGTTAAGAATTCATATCAGCGCAACCGACAGGAGCGGACAGAGGAGAGGATACAGAGCGCTGATGTACACCTAAGTAGGCGGGCCTCGAGCATTTTTGCCTCACTCGAAAAGGTAGCTGCCAGGATTCGTTCCCGCGACCTGCGGGTCAGCAGTCGACCACCATAAACACTACACCACCTTGGCGGGTACCAAAATATTATAGAACACGTACTCTGGTTAGAAAACAGCGCGAAAAACTACAGGACCCCCCCCCCCCACACACACAAAAAAAAGAACGGCAGATTCCATGCACTGGGGGAATCGATATAATGCGAAGCAGCAAGCAAGGAGCAAACCATGCTGTACATAACATGCATGTCCATCATTTACATGCTAGGACCTGTCATTCATGTTCGTCATGCAGTCACGTCACGCAATACCAATTTTCCTGTATATCAAGCTAGCGAAATAGACCCAAGCGCACCATGAACGTGGCATGTAAATGGCATTGTAGATGACATGCATGCCACGATTTTCATGTTACCACCTGCCACCTATGTTCGCTATACAGTCATGTCCCGCAATACCAATTTTGGTGTATATCAAGGCAGCGAAACGGCCGTGAGGGCACCACGGGCGTGCCATGCAAGCCATGTTACACATGACATGTCATGATTTACCTATCACCACTCGGCGTTTATACTCGTCATACAAACACGTCGCTCAATACCAAAATTCGCGTATATCAAGCTAGCGAAACGGCCACGGCAGTGTCATGAGCGTGGCATGCAAGTCATGTTGCACACATGTCATGATTTCCATATTACCACTTGTCATTTATGCTCGTCATACAATCACGTCACTCAATACCAAATTTGGTGTGTATCAAGCTAGCGAAACGGCCGCGAGCGTGCCATGAGCATGGAATGCAAGTCATGTTGCACATGACATGTCATGATTTCCATATTACCACTTGTCCATTTATGCTCGTCATACAGTCACGTCCCGCAATACCAAATTTGGTGTATATCAAGATAGGGAAACGGCCGTCAGCGCGCCATGAGCGTGGCATGTAAATAATGTGGTACATGACATGCAGATCATAATTTTCATATTACCACCTGTCATTTATGTTGGTCATTCAGAAATGTCTCATCGTACCAATTTTTGGATATATCAAGTGAAGAAAACGGCCTCAGGAGCACAATGGCTATGGCGTGTAAATCATACTTTTCGTGACAAGTTATTCATGATTTTCATGACCAGTTATTCATGTTCATCAAACAGTCATGTTAGGCCATACCAATTTTGGTATAAATCCCATTAACGATACGGCCAGGAAAGCACAAAGTCGTAGGCGGCTAGATAGATAGATAGATAGATAGATAGATAGATAGATAGATAGATAGATAGATAGATAGATAGATAGATAGATAGATAGATAGATAGATAGATAGATAGATAGATAGATAGATAGATAGATAGATAGATAGATATGCTCAAAGTCACCAAATTTCGCTAAAAAATGCTTCGCATTTAAAAGGAACGCACGGAACGCTGTGTGTGTTCCGTTTCTGTGTGTCTTCTGGTTTTTCGCGCTGTTTTTTGAGCTTGTACAGCCAACAAGCCCAGCTCTCCGCACGTGGTATGCGTAACGTTCTTTTTCATAATTCGCATGTTGTAGCGCTAGTTTCTCTACTCATGTAATCGAGCTGCCGCGACGCCAATAGCCACTGGCATCGCTCGCGAAAGGACATCGTCCGGTGCGTGGCCATTCTATCTTGCTTCTTCGCACGACACGCGTTCTAATGCATGTAAACACAACTGAGACCGCCGCTACCACACTAGAAGCACTGTCATCAAGCGCTAGTAGTTGGACGAAACCGTAGCTGATCGTCATACTTCTAATCAATGCTTGAATAGAATGTTAACAAATGTTAACACCAAACCACTCAACCACTCAACTGTGGACGCGACGAAGGCAACAGAACCTGGCGTGCATGTTGCGTGCTCCCAGAGTAACAATAAAAAAAACAAAGAAGTCAGGGAGCGAAGTTTTATCTGTCGCCGCTGTCGAAAGATGACACCTACGAAATGTCGTCGGAATGGCATGCATGGTTCTGGAGGTGTCCGTTTTCACATGTCGGTCGTACTTCAGTGACTATATGAGCATCTGCGCTTTGTATTTGGGCATGTGTATACACGTCTGTGCGTACTCCGCTGTAGTGAATTGTTCCTGTTATGGGTTGTATACACATAAATGAACTTTGAATTGAATTCAGTAAGTCCGAGTACTATGCCTGTCGCATACCTAGTAAACATGTGCGTATTAATAAGATGTGTATGTAAATTCTCTGCATCAGCCTTCCGGTGTCCTTGCGTATTCAATGAATGGGCCCACCTCGCCAACTGTCCGCCATACGGCCAATCCGTCGTATCGACTACACAACTTCAGTTATTAACGTTGTTTTAGTATCGTTAAAAAGCTCCAGATGGCGCCAGCTACCGCCTACTTCACGGAAGTGGCGCTCCCACAGCTCCATCTACATATATATTGTTGAACATCTATCTATCGAAAATATGCTCTGCTGCGCTGGTATTCTTGTGCTGCGATCGAGTGTACATTTTGCAGGCACTGTCGGGGCCTATTGCTCCGTAAACGCGTGGATAACGTTGCTACACCGTGTGATGCTTCGAGAAATAAAAACAGCAAGCCTAACATACAGTCTCCGGGTCAGAACTCATTTGCAGTATCCGTCTTTTCCGAAGTGAACGCAGTCCCGCTGGCCCAGCGAAACATACCAGTTACGTCGTTCCGTTTCGCGAGGTTGTCATTACCACTGGTTTGTCTAGGTCATTTTATTGTCATGTCGTTCGATAATAAGCTCAGCGCGATTTTCTTTTTGTGTGTGTGTGTGTTTTTTTGTGTGTGTGCGTGTGTGTGTGTGTGTGTGTGTGCGTGCGTGCGTGCGTGCGTGTGTTTGTGTTTGTGTGTGTGTGTGTGTGTGCGTGCGTGCGTGCGTGCGTGCGTGTGTGCGTGTGTGTGTGTGTGTGTGTGTTTGTGTGTGTGTGTGTGTGTGTGTGTGTGTGTGTGTGTGTGTGTGTGTGTGTGTGTGTGTGTGTGTGTGTGTGTGTGTGTGTGTGTGTGTGTGTGTGTGTGTGTGTGTGTGTGTGTGTGTGTGTGTGTGTGTGTGTGTGTGTGTGTGTGTGTGTGTGTGTGTGTGTGTGTGTGTGTGTGTGTGTGTGTGTGTGTGTGTGTGTGTGTGTGTGTGTGTGTGTGTGTGTGTGTGTGTGTGTGTGTGTGTGTGTGTGTGTGTGTGTGTGTGTGTGTGTGTGTGTGTGTGATTACCCGTGCCTCATACTCCTTTTAAGTCAAGAATCGACGTACTCGCTAGGCTGACACCAAGCTCGATACCCTAGCTTGGTGTCAGCCATCTCAATTTTGGCGGAGGAGGAACGTTTCTCTGTGCAAAAAAGAAGAAAAGTTACCGCATTTAAAGGCTAACGTAGCGGACATCGCCATTTCGAGGTTAACTCCAATTTGAAGAGTGAATCTGAAGCGTGGGTGCACATTTATAAGGATTTCAAAGTCCAGTGAAGGATCTGCAAGCCCGATGATTCAATCCCAGGTGATGAGCTGGCCCAGTTTTGGCAAAGCTCCCCGCCGCGCTGGTGTATAGCGTTTAAGGGACTCGGCTGCTGACCCGAAAGTCGCGGGTTCAATGCCGGCCGCTGGTCCTATATCAATAGAGACGAAATGTTAGAGGCCCGTCTGCTGTGCGGTTTCAGTGCACGTTAAAGAACACCAGGTGGCCAAAATTTCCAGTGCCTTGTCCCACGGCGCCCCTAATAATTATACCGTGATTTTGGGATGTAACACCCCATATATTATCATTACCATGTAGCTATATCCTATAATGTCAGATGATCAGAGGAAGTTCTCGGGTGCGCAAACCTTTAAGTAGGTGACGAATGGTGCCATCGCGCTCTGCGCACACGATCTAGTTAATGGTATCTAAAGAATGTTACACACTGTGAAATACCGGAATGTCCGACGCTGTGGGATACAGGAACACGACTGGGCACCGCCCTGAATACCGCCGCTGTTATCACAGGCGGGAACGGAAGGACAGAAACAGCTGGTATAATAAGGGGGGAACAGTATTCACTCACGTCCTAGCGGACAGTTATGCTTGAGCACGTGCAGAGGTGTCCTACGCACGTAGAATACCTACGCTAACTGATTATAAGTGATTCATACGTCAATGGTCCCATAGGGATATTACATGAGGGGGAATCCACAGTACTTCACTACTACGGTGTGCTTCGTAATCGACTGTAGTTTGGATACTTAAAACTGCATGGTTTAGTTAACTGCTGCTGTATTTTCTTTTTTTTTTACATTTCCCTACATGCATCAGTGCCAAACGACATGAGCAAAAAAGGTATGAAATATCTCTGGATGGAACTCTGCTACAGAAACTTGAGATGTAAAATGGTCGACGATGATTATGTATGCAGATGTAAGTATACTTATCTGTGCATGTCCGGAATACGCAGATCTTTTAGTTAACTTGTATATATGTATGTGTGCCTTCAACATAACCCTAAAGGTAATTAAACGGGTTGTTGCCTATGCAATATCGACCTAAAAACTATGTTCTGAACGCTTTAGTAGACGCCATTTTCACTGTGACTCAGCGTGACAAAACGCCTAACTGACAAAAGCTTTCTGCTATACGTATCGCGATCCGCGTTCGTTGTGGCAATGTCACTAATCCCGTAAATGGGGAGGCAGTCGCCGGGCAGATTCCAAGCGCTGACGAATCGGCCCCCCCGAACGCAACTCTTGGTTCGCACTCGGACTATGGACCAAAACCGTCGTTCGCTGGCGCCCTAAAAGGACCTACAATAAATTCTCCGAGCTTTTGTGGTGCGTTTCGGTGGGCCGATACGTCAGCCCTTGAAATCTGCCCGACGATCGCCTTTCCATTTACGGGAATGATGACAATTATTCTAACGCCTTGAATCACGGTGCATGATCGGTTGGCGCCGTGTGTTTTGACGATCTTTTGAGAATAGTTCAGACGCTCGTTTGTGACAGGCAAGCGTAACATATATTTGCCTCAACACATGATTTTTTTATTGAACTAGAGAAATAAATAAAGGGAGTTGTTGTCACTATTGCTTGGTGACGGCTGCAACTTTCCACTTGGCTGTTGCGATATAAAAAAATAAGAAAAAAATATATATACATATATACAATCTTACATCGGTATGAACACAAGATACCCCCCCATTCTGCTGGAGCAGTTTGGCTGCACATGCTAATTATTACACTTACCGCGTTAAGTTCTATTTCCACATAACACACGAATATATTATATTTTGCATGAACGTGTGTGTGTCGCGGAGGGGGGGGGTGTAGTAATAATGGATGGGGGAGTGTTCAGCATAGATGAAGCGAGCGAGAGGAAGAGGTACAACAACCTTTAAAACGTTACGGATGCAAGCATCGATAAAATATCCTTGCCATGTGCTTATGCGAGAGCATACCCATTTTTTTATGTATCAGGTTCATGAAATGACCGCGAGAGCACCGAGACCGAATCATGTAAATCAGGACGTACATTATATGCATTTTAAAATTTTCATGCTACGACCTTTCATTTATGTTTCTTTTATACTCAGCTCACGCCACACCAATTTTGGTATATATAATGTTAACGGAATCGCCAAAGATGTACGCGCACAGATAGATAGATAGATAGATAGATAGATAGATAGATAGATAGATAGATAGATAGATAGATAGATAGATAGATAGATAGATAGATAGATAGATAGATAGATAGATAGATAGATAGATAGATAGATAGATAGATAGATAGATAGATAGATAGATAGATAGATAGATTTTGCAGTGTATTTGCATTGCCAAAAATGCTTTGCATTTAAAAGGGTAAGCTGCGTAACCCCAGATTACCGCCGTAGCGCTAGACCTAGGGGTGGTCACTCAGATTAGAGATCGCTCCACCCTTTTTCACAACATACGTAAGTGGATCACAAGTTGCCTACAAACGTTGTTGAAGCTGCTTTAGTGTTGCATTCCGCCGCATTTTGCACAAGCAGTCGTCATCTTAGTCTCGAAGTGTCATTCTTTCGGGGATACCTCAAGTGTCTTTTACGAAGTGCTTGCAATTTGCGCATGCACGTAATAAGTATATCTTACCTGGACAAAACATATTATGTAAGTTGCAAAATACGCCTATAGCCTAACCAAAACTACTCTCAAAATCTTTATCGAGTCTTCAGTCACCCAGTATTTGTCCGGCGCGGCCGGACTGGAGAGGCGCGCGCCCTTCCAGTTCGCCCGTGGTCCGGTGTACGTTGTTCATTTTGGTCCCGTGAACGCGTAATACCTATTTTTTTTGTTAATTTGGGTTAGTAAGGAAGCGATTAGTGCAAGTTTCAAAGGCCGACAGGTCTAGAAGCCTTAATGTAGCTGCTGAAAATTTTTGACGGATATCATTACATTCTCTAAAAACAAGCTGTGTCACTTCTTAGGGACTACAAAAAGCGTTTCTAAATTGATTCTATTTTTTTTTCAGGTTTTAAACGTTCCACAAAAGACACAAATTGGTAACGCAGGCGATTTCGACATCATTCGTCTCATTTACTTCAATCCGGGACCTTATCCAAATGGTTCTTTGCACAAGAGAAATGAGACCACGTGCATCTGTTCAGTGTTTACCATTCACTTAATAAATAAGAACGTAATTTTTTAATTATCACAAGGCACCGAGCATTTTGTTAGCATCTTGTGAATGCGAATTCTTGTTGGAGTGCGTGCGCATAATGTCGGAAATGTGAAAAATACCAACAGAGCATGAAAAAAATGTCACTTTTATTGTGTTGGGAGTTTAGATTGAAGCTAGCACGATGCGTGTTGGGTTCTTCAACAATAACTTGGTTTGTAGAGAAATGCACACGACTAGAGTCTATGGATAGGCTTGAGTTAGTGTTTAATTAGCACAATGAGTAAACTGCTTGAACGAGATGTCGTGACGAAGACGGGAATAAAAGCTGCGTCAGCAGCAGCTTGACTAGCTCCGTCTGCCCTATACAACATGACAGCAAACATGACACCTAGAAAGCGCGTACAATACGAAATGGCAATAAAAGAAAAATAACAATTTAATATTGGAAAGCATCTGCATGGTGGGACAAGTAACGTACAGTAAGCAATATTTCCGTAAAAATACACTAAGAACGTACAATATGTGCTAAAAAAGTGGCGATGACGCAGTAGCGAGCCAACGTAACATTAGTATCCAGCAGTAGCCTTTAAGTTTATGTGGACGTCAACGACGTGTAACGGGTTAATTCAGGCATGCGGTAGACGAAAAGACGTGGAAGAAGGTAGAGTGGCGCCGAAACTTTGACGGTAGCCATGGCAAGCAGCAGTCAGCTCCCTACCAAAATTTTAGCTGAGGCCGCACGAAACAAGTGGCAAGCAGTTTCTTTGTTTCACTATGTTCCAATGGAATGCAACAATTTGGGACGACTTCCTGAGTGATTCGTACAAGTACTGCTAGATTGAATGGTAGATGTGTGCCAGTGAAAGTGTCGCAGACGACCGATCAATACAATACCTTGCAGCGCGAACGACGTCCTCCAGTTTCCAGAGAGGGTGGACGAGTTCTGGTAGGCATGAAATTTGTCGTCTTCGTGCTGGGGACGTGCATGTAGGTCCATATCGTCGCAAAAACGCTCCTGCATTGGGCTTGGAAATCAAATTGACATTACTTTGGACATACAGCTGCGAAGCTTCTCACTGCGTGGTGAAGGGGCCGAATCGTCTGTATGCCCAAAAAGCGAATGGACTGTCGACGAAGTTATAAAACTGGCACTTAGTGGGATAAACGGTAACAAGGCCAAACACAGTGTAGCAATTCTGGGCAGGCTTCACCTTGTAGAGAAAAAGAGCGGTTTTTATGCACCTTCGAGAAACGACGCTGCAAGATGGTGATGGATAAAACTCTACAAGGCGCATTCATAGAGGCATACGTGAGTCAAGTTCTGAGTGTCTAAGCACTGTGGTGGTGGCGAGGGCTCATTCTTTTGAAATCTGGCGTGGTACCGTCAGTCCATAAAAGCGTTTCCTGGCGCTTTGCGGCAAGTTGAGCACCTGGAAGAAAGCCACAAGTCGGGCACCACCTCGAATTGAACATGGGTAGAAAGTGACCAACCAGTAGAATAGACGAAGGACTGGGCACTTTAATAGACAATTCAGCATAGATGCCGCGAAGTTTTGATGGCAGTATTAGGATGGCATTGGCGCAGGCGAGGGATTTGACGTCTGCATGTCCGGGTTAGCTGTTGCCTACGTCTATAACAACTCGCTGACAGACAGGTTCATGAAGCAATCATGCAAGTGCACAAAAGATGTTCTTCAACACAAGTGTTTGCGGCAAGAAGTTTGTCGATTTGTTAGAAACGAAATTCTGGCCTTGAATGAGAGAATCGAGAAAATCCTAAAGTAACCGGCAAGTAACTTAAGTGCTTAGGCATTCGCACAAACTTAGAGGATACCTATTGGAGTGGTTACTGATGTCCTGGTTACTGTGCTTCTCAACGACGGGTAGCTGGTGACACGCTCGAATAAGATCCTTTACAGTAAAGTGAAGAAGAAGTGAAAATGAAATGGCGGATGACACCTGTCTACTGCAGATTACATCTTTTTAATGAGTTAGTTTCTAGAAGGAACGCTACATTGTTGTAGTTTTTTTCCTTGTAGAGCAGCGAGGCGCCTATGGAATCTTTGTTCATGCTTGCGAAGGTGTTTACCTTTGTTTCAGGTACACGATTAAAGCCAGCTTAACAGGTTTCTAACACTGACTAGGCCATATGGTGGAGTACCTGCTTGCCCTGAAGGCCTTGGTTCAAGTCCCACTCGAACCGAAAAGGTTTATTGTTTATTAATTTACAACTATCTCCATTTCTCGCTCACGAACACCACTCGTTTTTGCTCGCAAGTAACGACGCCGACGCCGACACCGGAATTTCTGCGAAACCAGCTACTTAACATTGCCGCGTTAAGAAAGGTTCAACTTAAAGTTAACGCATTCCGTGGCGTTTGCTCAAAGCCGGTAATTGCGCTCCGGGTTGAAAGTGACATGAATCGTGATTTTTAAGCTCTGGCTTTGTTCGCTTCCATAAAAAAATTTGATGAATCTCTCGACAAAGGGTACGTGTTTACAAGTGTAGCACCCGATCGGTTATTGAAGGTCCCGGTTTTTATTGCGATATCAATTATATGGACACACTCGGCTGGTTTTCGCCGTCGGCGTTGACCGCCGCCGTCATCCCCCGTATTTGTTTATGTATCTATATATTTATAGAAGCCACAAAGAAAAATAATTCAGAAAAATGCTTCTGACGGGAGGCATCGAACGAGGGACCTCTCGCTCTACAGCGCGCGGCGCTAAGCACTCAGCCATGAAAACTCACGTCCTTCAATGTTCAAACGGCAAGCTATTTATATACAGCGAGTTTTCAGCGTGTCTTCAGCATTAGCAGTGAGATGGCGCAAAGGCCGCGCTCGGCGGGGCTTAGCTGAGGGCCCGGGCTTTCGTCGCGACGCGCGCTCTCAGGGGCTCCTAGCTCTCCGGCGCGCACTTCGCCCGAAGGGGGGGGGTAGATGCCCGTGCGCGCGCGCGCGCTTATCTCGCGGTGGCGGAGAATGGGGCTTTCGGCGGAACGATAGCGTTGTAGTTACCGGGCGCGCGAAGGTCACAGCGCTCGCTGCAGTCCCCCCCCCCTTTGCGAAAAAGCACGCTTTTCAAAACACAGCGAAGTAACAACTGTGACACTTGTTAGTTCGCGCTCGTCTGTACAGCCGCCCAAATCTTTAGCTATCCTGCGAAGCGGCGACTTTTATGCCTGTCAGAACCATGTGATGGAACGAAGTCGCAAAAAATTGCTTTGTGGGCATGTGCTTTGTGGGCATGCACTTGTCCTCACCCTTTTTGGAGCTTAATTCAGTCATATGGCGAAGATACACCGAAAAAACCGCCCCTCGTGCAGGATAGCTAAAGATTTGGGCGGCTGTACCTGTGAATACGTTTCGTGCGCAGTTTTTGTTTGAGCAGCGCGTTAAGTGTCGAGCTGTGAACGTTATTAGTTCTCTCTCGTCCTGTGCGTGTTGTTTTCGTGCGTCATGTGTGCGTGAGCAGCGCGCTGCACGTTTCGACCTGCTTTCCATTCGTCGCTTGACATTCCAATTTGTTGCCATCGCATTCATTGCTTCGCCTTGTGGCGAAACTGTGACTTTTTTATATGTACATATATCAGATAATCTTGTTGTCATTTTAAATCTTTAAGGTATAGTCTATGAGAAACTAAGCACCTAAAGGCCAGCTATTTTAATCATCAGAAAGAGGAAAAACACTGCTCCTCAAGTCAAATCTGCTGCTCAAGCCAAACCATGAAAAGTGACGCCACCAAAAGAGATACCGCATATTGAAGAACTTTCCTCTGGTAAAGACGTTTTGCAGTTTCCGTTTGCTTTGGGAATGAGCATGAGAGGAGGTTAAAGTACATAGACGCATCTCCAATAGAACAGGACAACTGTGGTTTACACGCGCGCTATCCTGAAAGCATGTACCTATTTATGGTTCCTCCATCTGACTGATATATAGAAAGAATTCTATACCAAAATTGCTTCAACTCGCGGAAAAAGTGATTCTTTCGACAAGGAGCTTTGATACACAGTCTGTGAAAACATCATATACGAATGCTCTATCCCTGTGCCAGACCACGTGCTGGAGTGTCTTGCTTAAATATGAATTATGATGCAATTATCTTGCTACAACTATCGCATGAGCGCCGATCAGTATACCACGTTGAATCGGTAATGTATTATTCAGTCTTCTCCGTTAGGTCAGCACTGTTTGTGTTCTGTATCCAACAACACACCAATGTTTGCACTATACTACCCTGCACAGTTGCGAGTGTTCAGAAAACTTAGCGTGGAAGCAAAAAAAAAATGCTTTGAAAAAAGCATTTGCTACATTTATTCGTTAAAGAAACAATTTAACTGCTTATAAGGGAGCCTCTAACTGAATACGTCGTAACGTTTTAAGGAATTATTGCTCACCATCTAAGCCACACTATCGTTGATATCAAAAGCACTACCTTTAATATACGCTGTCAGCGGCCACCATATGCTTAATGCATGACTATAACGAATTATTTAAAGAGCGATCAGCATCAATGGCGCGGGTTGGAACATAAAAAAAGGGCTTGGATGCGGAGCCCGCAGGAAGACGGAAGCTTGGCGAGAGGAACAATTCGCGGTGTGTCGGCACGCCTGTCTTTGGCTTGGAGGACGCTTGCCGAACCGGTGGTGGCATTCCTCCCCGTTCAGACTGCTCTCTCTCTTTAAGAGTGTAAGCTCGGCCGGCAATAATGGCGCTTACGTTCATTAGCGTCCGCCCAGAGGACGGCTACGAATTCATACTCGTACGTCCACTTTCACTACACTTGTTTTTGTAGAAAAAAGCCGCCAGATCCCACGCACTGTGGGAATTGATGTTGTGCGAAGCAGCCAGGAAGGAGCAAATCCTGCTTGACATAATTTGCATTTCATGTTCGACATGTTAGGACCTGTCATTTATGTTCGTCATACAGTCACGTCGCGCAATACCAATTTTGGTGTATATCAAGCTAGCGAACTGGACGCAAGCGCACCATGAGCGTGGCATGTAAATGGGGTTGTAGATGACACGCATGCCAATATTTTCATGTTACCACCTGCCGCTTATGTTCGTCATACAGTCACGTCACTCAATACCAAGTTTGGTGTATATCAAGCTAACGAAACGGGCGCGAGCGCGCCATGAGCGTGACATGCAAGTCATGTCGCACATGACAAGTCATGATTTTCATATTATCACTTGTCATTTATGTTCGTCATACACTCACGTCACTCAATCCCAAACTTGGTGTATATCAAGCTAACGAAACGGCCGCGAGCGCGCCATGAGTGTGGCATGCAAGTCATGTCGCTCATGACATGTCATGATTTCCATATTACCACTTGTCATTTATGTTCGTCATACAGTCACGACACTCAATACCAAGTTTGGTGTATATCAAGCTAACGAAACGGGCGCGAGCGCGCCATTAGCTTGGCATGCAAGTCATGTCGCACATGACAAGTCATTATTTGCATATTGCCACCTGTCATTTATGTTCGCCATACAGTCACGTCACTCAATTCCAAATTTGGTGTATATCAAGCTAACGAAACGGCCGCGAGCGCACCATGAGCCTGGCATGTAAATTATACTTTTCATGACAAGTCAGTCATGATTTTCATGATATGACCAGTCATTTACGTTCGTCATCGAGTCATGTTCTGCCACACCAAATTTGGTATAAATCCCATTAACGATACGGCCGGGAGAGCACAAAGTCGTAGGCGGCTAGATAGATAGATAGATAGATAGATAGATAGATAGATAGATAGATAGATAGATAGATAGATAGATAGATAGATAGATAGATAGATAGATAGATAGATAGATAGATAGATAGATAGATAGATAGATAGATAGATACGCTCAAAGTCGTTCGCTAAGAAATGCTTCGCATTTAATAGATAGTTTTAGTTTGGCGTTTTTACGGCCCGCTCCGCTCTGAGTTGGCCCGCTAAGCCGCAGCGGAGCGGCGGATGATTTTCTCGTTTTAGTTGTGCGTTGTCGGCAGCGGGACTAGCGTAGCGGATCCTTAGCAGCTACGGCGCCCTCTGGTGATATTCAGCGTCGCTAAAGAAAAAGAGAGAAACATTTAGTCGCATTTACAAACCGAAATGAGAACGTATGAATTTATTTGTTCACGACGTATTTAGAAGTGCGCTTTAAATGTGTTTGCGGTGTATATTTTCTTTACAGAGAAGCAAGCACCTGACTTGATAATAGCCACCCGAAAGTCAGCAAGGTTGTGTTCCAGATTCATTGCAACCCTTCCTTGTTTTGTTTGCTCTTTTGACGCAAGTGCCGTGGCGCCGTTTCTGTCTTCACCATTGAAACAATTGAAGCTGCACGCACGAGAGAGGGCGCGCACTTCGTCCCCCTTCCGCTTGCGAAAACGGCAGGGACGCTCCGCGCTCCGCTTAGGCAGCCCGTAAGCGGAGCGTGGGCCTCGCTCCGCTAACCCGCTTACGGCCGTAGCGGAAGGCGCATGCGCACTCGCGTTCCCGCTCCGCTTAGCTGCTGAGTGGAGCGTAAAACGCCAAACTAAAAACTCTCTAATAACGTGAATACCCTGTCGCGTACGTCCCCCAGTCACCTGTGGCACATGCCCGCATAGCGCTGCATATGTTGTGCCGGTACGTGCCATATATGATTCACAGCTTATATCAAGCCACACTCTGAATCTTAACCCGACAGAGTGAAGGCCTTGACACGGAGAATGCGTGGCTTGTCTCAACGGAGATTGTCGATGGATGAACTATTTCGAGAGTAGTTAAAACTGAACATCAGTGCTCGATCAGGAACAGAAACGAGGCACTCTACACGGCAGTTAAGTATCTCCCCACACAGCCACGCATAGCTTTCAAATTATTGCGGAAAAATACCCTATACAGGCATCAGATCAGGGCAACGCCAACTGGCATGGCAACGTCGAGTATCCGCCATTAGAGCAGTGTAACAAACATTACATATCTATGTTTCCTCAAGCTATTGTCAAACGCAGCGGGAGTACGCTTATGAACGTTACGCGCAAATCATATGGTTTGTGCATCATCTCCCTGCAGTGTGCACTTTGTGGCGATGAAACTGACGTCTCTTCTCTAACGTGGGTGCCGACGTTGCGTTGAATACTGAGCTACCCTTCACACACCAGTGTACTCAGCGTGCTGGCAAGCACACGATGTGCGCACCTCTACTCAATTTACACGAAGACCTTGGGTCATCTCTTAAAGGTTTGGTCCCAGCGATACGTCATAGGCTGCTACATGCTGACTGCTTTGCATGAAAATTATTCGCTCATTGCATGGGATCTGCCAGATTTTTTTTCTGTTTCATTTGACTGATACATGAAGCACAGACTGATATGACATACCAATATCCCCTTATCCCCTTGTAAGATCCTTAAAATCATCTGCAAACGTTTCATTTGTTATCTGTACGGCAGCGTTTCCCTAAATGATACAAGTAAGGCGAACCTCGTAGTAACGAGCACTAATATAGTGAACACTCGGTTATAGTGAACTAGATTCGAAATTTAGTTGGCCATGCTATATTTGGTGCCATTTTTTTCTGTTTATAACGAAATTGAAAACGAGAGAACTGCCGTAATATCGGCTCTAATGAATAAACATTCCGTATGGCAAGGCTCGCAAGTCGACAGGCTACATACAAGGAAAAGTAAGCATTCAAATACGATTCATGACCACCATTTTCAGGTGCGGTTAAAAATTTTAAATGTTAAGTAAACATAGGAAATATTGGTCATGCAGAGCTGGGAAAGGTGCATTTGACTGGTCGCGCCATCTCGTGGCCACAATGAGAAAAACCTTGAAAGTTAATGTGACGACGAAAGGTGGCGCCACTTGTCCAGCGTTCAAGGAAGGAAAGCGCCACAATACAGTGATTTCGTTGTCGGCTGTCTAGTGAGAGCGTCCGGCATCGAAACGATGAGAAAGGCAGTTTCTTTTGGACATAGCTACAGATATTGTGAGCTGAGGATACTGGCTGTTAGAAAGAGTGTGTAATAGAGTGCGACGTACCCCCCTCCCCCCCTCCCCCCACATTCTGTGCACCATTCTCGGCGGAAGAAAGATTGCCAATCGCTGGTTCCGATTTGTATACCTACTGTTACAAGAAGTATCGATTATAACGAACAAATATGTCGCCCCAATACAACTTCGTTATAAAGACGTTCGAACGTCCCTCACTTGGCTCGATAGTTCATTCTGTATCATTAAGATTTTTTTTTTTTGCGATGTTCAGCATCGCCAATATATCCGCCTCGCAAAGAAGTTCTCCATACGTTCGTGAATAGGCCAGTAAGCGCCTGGTGAAATTTTCATAAGGCCTGCCACGCACTGCGCCTCTTGCAGGTTTTCTTCGTAAACAAATCAACTTTCCTTCGGTGCTGTCCTTATTCACATTTACTATTTTGCCCGTCTCATTCTCACCGTTTCTCAGTGTTGTACTTAACGCGTTGAAAGTAATCGATTACTTGTAATCAATTGCACTTTCTTGTTATATTGTAATATAAATGATTACTTGTTCGAAACTGTATGGATTAGAGTGATTCAATAACATTTTAATGTAAATGATTACCGGTAATAAATTACTTATCTTTCCATAATCAAGTTCTAACCAATATCTAAGGCAGTTATAGGCCAGAAAAATATGCGACCTATCTGTAGAGATCCCTCGAGCGCAGCATTGAGAAAGTGTTCAGTGTATCAGCTGACCACTTAACAATAAAACCTTATAGAATCAGTGACAACACTGAAAAACAACTCCTCTTGAATGTTAACAATGTGTAACCCTATATCACAGTAGTCACGGTAGGCCTCCAAGCTTTCACGCCAGCTTCCAGCCTTCTTTTTCCATTCACGCCACAGTAGTTCGTTGCAGTTGAAGTAAACTTGGGCTATTCGATTCAATTCAATTGAACTTACTTTTCAGTATGTACAGTCGCGGCCACTGTTAGATGCTACACTTGCACGCAGAGCATGCCTAGATTTCATTTTCTTGCATAAAAACAAGGGCTTAGATTTGCATAAGGCTACTGGTGGTTGACAGCTCAGACTCTTCTCGACAAAATAGTAAAGCGATCGTTCAATGTTTCACCATCCACTTGCAGTTGGGGGGGCCAGCAATATAGAAAGGTGCTCATTCGAGTGTTGCATCTAACAGTGGCCGCGACTCTACATGCTGGATGGTTGCGTTGGGTTAAAAGCCACTTAAGTAGCTTGAAGGGACCCAACGACCAGAGTATACAAGGCAGTCCGGTAAAATTAACAGCAGGAAAAACCGCAAATAGCAAGTACATGTACAGTGGTATTGTATTAAGGCAATAAAATTTTGAAGGACAGTAAGGCAAAATTAATCGATTACTCTTCTGGAACTGCCTAGTTGCTTTTTAAGGCTGTAATTCACCACTGTAATCAAATACCTTTGAAATGAAGCAATTGTAACTGCAAGCAGTTATTTATTTTCTATAACACATACAAATCGGGCACTCCTTTACATTTCGTACCTTTATTTGGCTCTGAAGATTCTAGTCGTTAGAAAATTCTTCGAGACTTTGACGATAATTATGACGTATTAAATTGTTAGGCGGCTCCTTTCTGCTTTCCTTTGTGACCAATTCAGTTCACATTTGTTTTAATTAGTTAGTGTATAGACATCACGTACAAAAAATGTCCGACTGCTCTTTTTTACCAGCTACATTACGTTTCCTTCAACTTCAGGCAGCCTAGAAATTCCGACATAGCATATTAATATCTCCAAAGCCACCTACATACAAGTCACCCATCTTCCTTATTCTCCTTCTTGAAACTACCAAGAGGTAGTTCTTGGTAGTTTCGAGCACGAATTGCTACAAGAAGCTCCAGTTTCTCAATTATAAAAAGGCGTTGCTAGTGCACCTGCAGCATCACAATGTGTTTCGATACTCGGTCACCGCGCTGCTCATATAAATTATAGGTCTCACCAAGAAGCGAACCTGCATCAGCTTTCATCCCTCGCGGGATAAGGGGAGAGTCAGCCGAGCTTCTGAATAAATCAAGATAGAGGGTTTCTGAGCAGTCCCTCGTGGTCGGTTTGTAAATGTTCAAACAGTCTAGCACGGTCCGCATCATTAGCAGGC
Organism: Rhipicephalus appendiculatus; assembly: GCA_030522465.1. Taxonomy (NCBI): domain Eukaryota; kingdom Metazoa; phylum Arthropoda; class Arachnida; order Ixodida; family Ixodidae; genus Rhipicephalus; species Rhipicephalus appendiculatus. Next base: position 24,892 of record JALIZH010031217.1, on the reverse strand, counting down.
GATCGCCAGTGCCTATAACAGAGAAGCTGAAATTGTGCTGTCCTGTGATAAGAATTCTCCTGCCACAGAGAGTTGCGTAAGTCGGGGCCACTGTGCAAGCCTCACGTCATCGTGCTAACCGTCAATGTATTCCACGTTGCATCGTCGACCTGTCATGATCCCCGGTATATTCATTTACACAAAAAAGGATGAGTTCAAGCACTCTTTATTTCTATTTTGCATCGGCTGAAGTTGTCTTGTCCCTAACGGTATAACCAGCTGTTTATTTATACCGGATGTTCTGTTTTAAACAATGGAGTTTTCTCATGAATATACTGTGAGGTTAACGCATCTTTAGATATCGTACGGAAATTCCGCATCGAGACGTAGATATCGCCTAAAGTAAGCCTGAAAAAAAAACTAATTAGGTATCAGTCTGCCTTTTCATTAGAGTTATTTGTACAGATTAGACTAATTATTTCATCGGTGGCCTACCACTGCGCGAAAGAACAATTAAAACATGGTTCATTATTTCGTCATAGGAACCAGTATAACACGAAAGTAAAACGTGTCCTTGCAGAAGTAGCTGAATGTTTACTGTAGATGGATGTAAAAGCGCTTGCACAATGTCTATTGGTGTATCGCAGCTATAGCGCCGTTTAAAGTGGATGCACCCACCCCCATTGACTCTTGCTGGTACATTTCCATCCCGACGACTAAAGTTCGTGATTAATTAATAAATAAATCCTTGTGGTAGCCGTAGTTAACGCTGAGAGCGTAATCATAAAAAGGGGTGTGACAGCCAGAAGAGCACCTGTGATTGAAAGCAGAAGGTGGGCTAAGAGGGTAAGACTGTTTTCACAACAAAGCCGTGCCGGGCGGGGCCTCACCTCGATGACGTAGGCACCATTTTCTGTTTTTAAATGCGAAGCATTTCTTTGCGTACTGTAAGCACTTTTGCGTTTATATCTATCTATCTATCTATCTATCTATCTATCTATCTATCTATCTATCTATCTATCTATCTATCTATCTAGCCGCCTAGTCTGGGTGCTCTCGTGATGGCCTCCTTAACTTGGGGCAGACCAAAATTTGTATGGGAAAGCTGGGCTAAGCTGTATATTTGCATGGTTGATGCTGCGCAAGAAGACGAAGACGTAGAACATGCAGCCGACATCCCTCGTCCTCTGATTTTTATTTTACGTCTTCGCGTTTCAGCGCTGCATCAACCATATAGTATGTAGGGTAAGGCGGGGCAAAATGAGACACGGGGCAAAACGCGACATTTTGGCTTTGCCGACCTCTATAGCTAATACAGAAAGCACTTTTCTTTGTTTCTATATTTTAGCGAGAGGTGCTGGTAGTTGTCCACCTTTTTATGTGTAAAAGTTGATGATTGCTCACAGCGTTCGCGTGGGAAAAATTACGCGGCTGGTGTCAGTGTGTTCGTGACCCGTCAAAAAGGGGCGAAATTCTTCTCGGCCAAATTTTCGGATCCGTTCATGAAGCTACTCTGGCGTCAGTACAACAACGCAAGTATTTATATTGTTACTATATAGTACTAGCTACATACCACCAAAATTTCAGTTCAGTTGGTGGGCGGGGCCAAAGCGGAAAATTTTTTGAATTTGGGCACGTGAGGGGGGCAAAACGCGACAAAAAGGCATTGATTGCCTTAGAGAATGTCTCATTAAGTGAACCATTTACTTACACTCATTATATATTATATTTTATTGTTTAGGAAGGTTCGGACGCACAAGAGAATATCATATAAAGCTTCCTGAGAGGAAAACGACGTGAAAAAGCACTGACTGCTGTTCAGGACACCCACTCCGTTCGTGCAGCATCGAGATTTTTCCGCGTTCCCAAGGATGCTCTCAAGAGGCGAACACAAATTTTGAAGAATCTCCAAGTCAAGCCGTTCACAAATACTTCTCGCCATCGAGTTTTCCTTCAATACCAAATTTGTGCTAGAAAATTCGAATCTAGCACAGTTTTAAATTCATCGCCTCACGAAGCCCGGCTGACGAAGCTGAAAGCCACGAAACGCCCATGCAGTTCTGCACCGAAACGGCAAAAGGAGGCGGAGAAGATGCGTCAGATTATATCTAGCATCCAATTGTTGAATAATCCAATGAAGTGCAAGCTTTCAACAAAATACAACAATAGCACAAAGAAAGACTGGTGGTGTTTGATCTGCAAGTTTTGGAGCAAAACAGCACCGGATTCTGTCTGGATTCAATGCGTGGAGTGCAAGGACTGGGGTCATGAAGGCTGCGTGAGGGCCCACGGAGTTAATTTCAAGTGCTTCTACCGCAAAAACTGAAGGGATAAATTTTTTTTCACACTGTCTCGTTTTGCCCCGCAGGTTGGGGCAAAATGAGACATCGGGTGCATTTTTTTTATTTCTTTTTAAAATAAACTTTTTAACAGTGGCAACACGGTCATATTTATGTAGCACATACCTTGTACCCAAAGGAACGTTTCTGCATTGTCGTTTAAGGGTAAAGGGTGAAATAAAAATAAATATTCACTATTTTCAAATTTTTGTCTCATTTTGCCCCACCCTACCCTAAACGACAGACATATATCCGTAGACAAGCGGCAGACCAGGCAACTCTTTGCGTCTGATGTACATAGGTCGGCAAAACATGTGGAGCTCACTCAGACTCACTCATGAAATATGTTTTGCCCTTGGGACTCACTCGGACTCAGGCTCACCAAACTTTTCCTCAACCGGACTCACTCGGACTCAGATTCACTAAAATTTTTCCCAGCCGGACTCACTCGGACTCACACTCACGAAAATTTTTTCCAGCCAGATTCACTCAGACTCAGACTCAAGGCTCCATCTGAGTCTGAGCGAGTCTGAGTGAGCCGACTCATGAGTCCATTAGCGTACAATTGGCTTCTTCGAACTTGGTGTATATGCTCTTTAACACCAATATCTCGCGTAATCGGTGCTGTACTTGTGGCCTTTTCATCTCATACCTTATCAGTGGTTGCAATCCAGTAAGGACTTTCTTTTTTGAAAGATATAGCTCACATGAAATATTTTGATCGAAAATTCCCGGAAAAGAGTTTTTCGGGGGGCGGGGGGGGGGGACTTCACGGACCCCCCCCCCCCTACTTTGTAACTACCGCCTCTGATCAATAACTATTAAGCTGGCGTATGAACGTGGTGCTTTGAAGTATGCGTGAGTCGGCACGAGTATAAACGTGAACCTACGTAAGACTGTTAGCAAAGCTAAGTTGCGTAAGTAGAACCGTAGATCGGCAAAAAAGTGTAGAGCTCACTCAGGCTCACTCAAGAAATACATTTTGAGCTTAGGGCTCACTCAGACTCAGACTCACCAGAATTTTCCTCAACTGGACTCACTCGGACTCAGACTCATTAAAATTTTTCTTAACCGGACTCACTCGGATTCAAACGCAACAAAATATTACTCACCCGGGTTCACTCAGACTCAGACTCACGGCTCGATCTGAGTCTGAGTGAGTCTGAGTGAGTCGACTCATGAGTGAGTTTGCCGACCTATGCTGATGTAACCATCATAATTTAAGCAAACCGATTAATAAACACTATAGATTATTTATGACTATATTGTGACTTTAAGGCATCCGTAGACTTCGCACACAAACCCTGCATAACAGGACTATATCCTCATCTCCCTACCTTACCATCGTCATTTTACGAATGACGATGGTAAGGTAGGGAGATGAGGATATAGTCTCGCTCCCCCTGTCCGCAGAGACTAAAAGGCCCCCCAAAACATCACCCATTGTTAGCGGCACAGGCGTGGTTCATGTTGGCTACCCTGTGCTGCTGAGAAAAACTAGCTGCCTGGTGTACCTAGGTGTACCCAGAAATTATCCTAGTCAAGTTAACGAAGGGCAGGGGCACGTGAAAGTTGAAGTTGGAAGTTGAAGTTTTAAGGTATTGTGCATGTGTGTCCTGCTTTCTTGTGCTACCTCGCGAGTGTATGCTACGAAGCTAGTGAGATTGCTAAGGCTACCACCAGTCTCAATACGGTGTCATTGTGTACGCGGTTCTCAGTATTTTGCCAGCGACCGTGGTGTGCCGGAGTGACCGGGGCACCCGTAACCCACGACATGCCGCTTCGCGGTTCTCAGTATTTTACCAGCGTCTAGTGTTCTTGAGTCACTGGGGCGAACATTTCCGTGGGTCTCGCACGCTCGTAGAGCCAGAGAACATCTGGTGAAGCCAAGTTACTAGGCTAGGTACAGCTCCCTCGGAATTTTCTAGGGACAGCCACAAAAAGTGGTCAGGCAACATGGTCATTTTTTAGTGGCTGTTTAGTCGCTTCGGCCCTTGTCGCTCCTCCCCAGAGTAGAGTAGCAGGCCAGAGCGAACTGCAGCTCAGGCTGACCTCCCTGCCTTTATGTAAATAAATTCTCTCTATCTGCATCGAGGGGTAAATACCGTGCCGGAGTTGAAGTTACCTCGAAAAGTCTAATTAAGAGGCAGTCTGTTTCCTAATTACTATGATTACTTATAGCCAGACAATCCTACTAATTAGTTCGTCTGTGATCTTCCGTGATGCTGAAATAAAGCACTCTTTAAATCATATGACGCAAATTTTCACGCAAGATAAATGAAGTGAACTTCGCACTCTTGCCCGGTTGATGAGTGGACCGTAGTCGCTCGCGCACTTTTGTTTTCCTTTCGCTGTGGCCAGGTTTCATTGCATAAGACTGTTGAGTGAGTTATCGCATGGCGCACACGCCGCCCCTGAATGTACGAAAGCCTGACACGCGTGTATTCCATCGTCCTAATCGCATTGCACGTTCAACGCGAATGGTTGAGCACGTTCTCTGAGATATGTGAAGCATGTGATGACGTCGAACTCTACGGTGACGCATGCGTCAAAGCCGCCGTTTTTCACCAAAGGGGCAGGTTTTCGCTGACCGACCGCTGCAGGGCCATCTCGACGCCATGTTGTATGGGTGTGTAAGCACTTTGTTTTGCCCTTGTTTTCTGCAATAGTTGGCTTCGGTTGACCCCGCTTTGTTTCAGTGACATTTTATTTCTGAAAACGAAACTGGAAACGTAAGAGCCGCCGGGATATCGGTGGCACACTCTAAGAAATAATCGAGTAAAAAGGTTGTCTTTTTGCTACACAACGACAATCGTCATCTGGCTTGCTCACGTTTCCTGTCTTGAAAACCCGGCTCTCGGCACATTCCTATCAAGAATGCAATGCCACGCTGATAACGCGCGCGGCGTTCGTGACCGGGAAGTGCCGGGACGGCGGTGATAACGCCAGGAAAGTACGCGGGGTAGATGACGATTATGGTTGTGTAGCAAAGAGACACCCTTTTTACTCGATTATTTCTTAATAATAATATCTGGGGTTTTACGTCCCAAAACCACTATATGATTATGAGAGACGCCGTAGTGGAGGGCTCCGGAAATTTTGACCATCTGGTGTTCTTTAACGTGCACTGACATCGCACAGTACACGGGCCTCTACCATTTCGCCTCCATCGAAATGCGACCGCCGCGGCCGGGATCGAACCCGCGACCTTCGGGTTAGTAGCCGAGTACCCTAGCCACTGATCCACCGAGGCGGACGATTATTTCTTAGAGTGTAGTGAAGACATATTCTGTTGGCGGCGGCCGGTTCCAAAAACGCAAAAAAAAAGAAAAAAAAACAATTCCAAGGAATATTCACAGCCACTTTTTTTTATAAGGTTGTGGCTACAAATACTTTGTTAAAACGTAGTTTTAAAAGTTGCACAAACTTTGGTCATCCAGTCGATGAAGGCGCCATAGAGTTCATATAACGGACTATGAAATGCGCATTTGACTGGTTGCGCCACCTCATGAACACAGCGAGAAGACTTCGTAATTTGATATAGCGGTAAAGGGTGGCGCCATTTGTCCAGCATTGAGCAAAGGCAATCGCAACACGCACGCATTTCGGTCTTCGTTTTTTGGAAGCGTACAAAATGGCACCAAAGCAACAGACGTTTACTCCCGAACAAAGCTTCAAGTATTCAGAGCTTCGAGCAGCGGCCGCCAAACGCAATTCGAAGGAGAGTGAAATGTCCCCCCCCCCCCCCCCCCCCGCCTTCAACTCAGTCCCCCCAATTGTGATGCAAGGAAGAAGATTACAGATTTCTTAAGCTTACAAGTTTCTTAGAGCCGATTTCGATATCTAAAGTTACAGAGAATATCGGATATAATGAGCTGACTTAACTACAATTGACGCTAACCCGGCTTAACGCCTGTATTACATGTGTAATGTTTATAAAATAGATAGCCAGAAGTGCAACCGCAATTTGCGTTTCATGAGCATTAGGGTCTTTTTTCTAAAGCAGTTTCGAAATCTGGCGTGGATCGGTGCTAGAAAACTTGATTGCCACGCAGAATGCTTGGTAAGATTCCTGTTGGGACACTGACATTTATTCTTTGAATTCGTCAGGCCAACGCTGCCGATGTCAGTATTTTTCTAAGCGCTCTCGCTTTAAAATTTTCGCTATCTGTTCTCGCCGTTCCTGGGTAGATCTAAAATGTCAAAAGCCTGTAGCACATACCCGTATACCCACATACCGTGGCCCATGGTGTACGGGTATGTGCCACACGTGTCTGGAGGAAAGGGTTTGAACAGGCCCCGGAAACTGAACGCTAGTTTCGGTTTCAAGAAACATGCATTCTCGCAGCGGTCGCCGGGCATCCTAAGAAGTGAGGTTGATGTGGATGTTCTCATTTATTCGCTTTCACGAGTGTTTACAAGTAAACAAATTTGATTTCACTGCAAAGAGCTCTTGTTTTATTGATTTGTCTTTTCTTGTTTCTTATTTTGTGAATTTTAAATGAGGTGAAACGCGGAAAGTGGTTGACTTGAGTTCGTAGCGCTTGACTCCTCTCCTCCTTGCCACTCGCTCAGCGATATCGCAAGTTGGATCGCGCTCGGTTATCTCGCTTGGTTGGCGCACCAAGTACGAGAAAGATAAGACTGAAAGTTGTGGCTTGCAGAGAACGGAAGCCGCAGTGAGATACGCCGAGCATGACAACCATGCATTAGACGAAAATGGCTAAATCCGGCTTCACATGTTTTTTCGCACCTCTGCGGTCTGTTAACCCGGTGATTTCCAGTTCCGCGAATGTGTTTCACGTTTCCTAGTGACAACGGGTGAGCATAAATATTTGGGCTCATTATTTCAGCAGGTACTAATTTTGCATGAGTGCATGAGTAAACCCAGTTCTCTGCAAGCCTGACTGGACTGACATAAGCGCAGTGTCGCTAGACTAAGGCCCGTATTCTGAAACGCTCCGTATACCTTAGACCATTTCCTTACCTTACGTTAAGGACCTCCTTGAGGGAGCCAGCGTATTCTGAAAGCTTCCTTCAACTTTCCTTTGCTAAGGGCCGCCTCAGTAAGGTAAGGCGTGTGTTTTGCAAGTCTGGGATTGAGAGTATCTGTGAAATACGGACTAAACATCATTTTTCGAGCAAGAATAAGGAATATTTTTTACGTATACCGATCAATAATTACGTGCACACTGCTTTTTCGCCACATATGCGCACATCCATTCCCGTTTATTTAACTTTCCCCTGTTGCAGCAGCAAAAAAGGATGGTCGAGCCACCTTGGATCTCATTGCTTTCACTGATGAATTTCAACGGTCCGTTGCGTGACAGCGAGTAATAAAGGTCGTTTAAAGGATTTAGGACATTAGTAAGATTGATTTTCAGAACCGAGTAGTGTTAACCTTACGAAATATCCTCGCTTTGGCGAAATTTCGTTTCCAATCAACTTAGGTCCAAGTAAATGATTGTTTACTGTTCAGAGCAAAGGCGTGCCTATCGGGTCGTGCATCGCGCCTTCTTAGAGCGACCTGTTTCTAGAAGAACGAAACAGTCTTACAGCAGGGGTTGCGAGGAACCCAAGCCCTAGAGAAGTGAAATATGTGGACGATTTATAAGTCGTCTTAGTGAGGCTATGGTCAACTGAAAGAAGACGGCGCAAAAGAGCCAAAAGGTAGCGGTGATTCCGAAGAAGCATTAATTTGCCCATTGACTTAAATATGTCGGCGGGTCGTGGTAAGTGTTTTTTTTTTTTTTTCGCCCAACACAAGCTTCGTTTGCCTTTCTTTCTTTCTTTTTTTTTTCAAGAATTCCTACAAGTTAACGAGAATATATTTGTGACCGGAGCCACCGTAACCGATTTGTGGAATGTACGAGGGGGCTTCGTGTACAGAATCCCCTTGAGCTGTTGTGCTTGCTACGTGGGTCAAAGTGGCAGATGTTGGAACGATCGACTGCGAGAGCATGCCAACAATGTTAGAAACGGAAAGGAGTGTCTCCTGGGCATACATTGTAGCGCATGCGGCGGCACCGTGGGTTCAAGGTGATTTTCTCCTACGCGGATGACCACACTTGCATCATTGTGGAAGCAGCTCGCATGAGATGTGAAGAGTGCAAGAAACCATCTTTAGCCTTATCCAAGCGGGAGCTGTTATTCCTAGAAGACGCCAGCACTAACGGTGGGCGACGAAGGGCTCTTTGTCGCGTGCCTTGTGTCTCTTGCTGGCTTTTCCTCTCTTCCTATAAAACGCCTGTAGGGAACAAAAAAGCTTGAGTTGGCATTCACTTCACCCTCGCTGTGTACCTTGTCCCCTCTTCGCGCTGCGCCATCTTCACGAAAAGTTTTGACTACTGTTAAAAAGCCTTACTTTCGAAAACATGCCTAGCAAGCAATTTTCAGCGACAATCAGAAGGATATAATCACATAGCCAGGCCCGTAGCCAGAAATATTTTCCCCGAAAGGGGGGGGGGGGGGCACCTGTTGAAAATCTTGAAAAACACCTATTTTCTTTACTTCTTCTCGGTAAAACACTCCTCTCCGTACGAATTTCAGGGGGGTAGGCCCTAGCCCCCCCCCCCCTTCCCAACCCTGGCTACGGGCCTGCACAGAGCTTGTGCACAAGTACAAGGCATCGATTGAAAATGACAAATCGGATGCATTGTCACTGACAGCCACTGCAGAGAAGCACCCCTTCAGTGCGAGGAGCGAGGTAAGGAGGCATGAAGGTTGCCATAGCGCTACCTTAACTTGAGGGAGCACCAAGGAAGGCCTCAGTGAGAGAACCTTGCTAAGGAGCGGTCCAGAATACGCAATAAGGCGTCCTGAAGCAGTTAAGGCCCCCTCATTGAGGTAAGGAACATTTCAGAATACGGGCCTAAGACAGCCTACCTGCTGTGGGCAAAATACGTTTAATGAAAGGCTTGAATACGTGTTGGCTTGGCTACATGGTTTTTTCATCTTTTACTCTTGGCATGTTGTTCAAATGATGTGAAGCAATGATAGGATCTTTCCTGTTCATGAAAATCATGTAGCCACGGTTTGAAACTTTGCAGGTCTTTACTTCCAATACTGTCACTAAAATACATGTGATGGACTGAATGCTTCAAGAAATCGTTATGTCGATGGAGCCAACGTTTTGATAAGTGAACACTTCTTCGTCAAGGCAAGGCTGCTTGCCTGACAAAGACAAGTTAATTTTCCGAAACATTACTTGCAGCGATGTTTTCTTTTGAAGAACTTCTCATCGCTTCAAGCCACTCCGTTCCTCTTGTGTTTCGTTTGGTACTCAAGTCCTGTAAGAAAAATATGTGCGCCGTCATAACAAACGCGGTTGCGTCAAATACGACGGGTCCTGCTCGTGATTGTTGATGATTTTCGCATTGGTTGGGGTATTAGGGATTCAATGTTTGCTCATTATGCTTATACTTCAGTTGTGAATTAAAGCTGTTTCATAGACTGACAGTTGCACACTGCGTGTATGTCTGTTTTTTTTTTAATACGAAATGTGCAATAAAAACATTAATAAGATTTGTGTTGTTCGACTTTTGTCTTACTGAGATCGGTCAGCCTGAGTTTGGCCGCTTCAGAACACAGGAACGAAATTTTAAAAAAATGGTTAACTAAACTTTACGAATGGCTGCATCGCCCAATGGGCCAGCGGACCTGAAAGAGGGCACGAACACATTCACCTTGCATGCGAAGTGGGAAAGGAGAGCGTCCGCGGCAATGCCACCTAGAAAAATAATTCAGGCCTGCTCACCACTCCGGGCATCGCCTCTGACGTCACTCAGTTTTGGCCCTTGTCTGCCGCCGATTAGACGTGCGCATGCATGCTCCCGCCGTTCGAGAGAGCAGGATTTCTAAGCCGGACGACGCCTGTCGTGGTGTGCTGGTGTTTCTTTTGGCGACTGCATGAAGATGACCGTGTTCTTGGGCGTCTGTGAAGTGCTGCGTGGTGATATGATGCGTTTCGTTCAACGAATGTTCGCGTAGTGTACACCTGCAAGCTCTCCCAATGGGGCAGCGCTGCGGGCCCAACTGTCGCCGTTTTGTACCGGAGGTCCAAGTGTTTTCATTCTCCAAGGACGACCAGACAGCGAAATGAGAGCATGCCGTTCATCGGGTTGGCATCGATATGCGTTCTCTGCGTGATTCGAAGGTACGCTTTTGATTTGTTTTAAAAGCACCACCTCTAACATGTTCGGTTCTTTCTGTAAAATGATGTCGTGTGCGCTTCTGACTTGTTAGCGTAAGCCTTGACATTAGACACTTTTAGCTTATATAGTGTCGCTGATGCTCAGCCCCGCAATAACTTAGCGTACCGAGACAGCGCTAGGAACTGCATATATTTCGCGTTTTTGACGAGCACGTTTGCGAGACGCGGTCTGCTTGGCTGAAAAACGACGGTGAAATGAAGTAGACGCATCTTGACGTTCCGCTCAACTGATTTCACAAGCGGAGCGAGAGATGCGTTTTACGTTCTACTGCTCGCATTCCGAACACATCAAAATGAAGCAATAAACAAGCATGGCAATATAATCAGAACAGGCGTTTTTTTTTTCGGGGTCGGTAAACATTTCGCTATTTGCGCGTGGCACCACGGGCTTATTGTAAGACCTCCGATTACTTCGTTGATAAAAAGGAAGGAGGGAGGAGTATTTCTTACCGCTGCTCCGACTCTTTTTTTTTTTTTTTTTTGCGGTATTATAATTAGGCGCCAGTGTCGCCTGCCCGTTCGCCTAATTTATTGCCTTGAAATATGTACTGCTGGTACAGCCGCATTTGGATGCCTGTAGACACCTCAAAGATCTCCCTGTTTTGTACCTTAGTCAACAAGGGGCATGTGGAGCAGAAAGCATCTGATAAATCACCTTCTTAAATGGTTTTACGGTTTGTGAGCTTGATTTCAAGCCGGAATACCTAAGGACGACTACCAAGTACACCAATCCAAGAACCGACACTGCAGTACAAAAGCGCGAACTCTGCAGAGAAAACTGCAGAAGTTTAGCGATTGAACTGGAACAGTTTCTGTGCATCTTCTGGGCAGTGTGTAATGAATAACATTTACCTGATTTATTTCGTGACATTGTTGGGCCATCACACTTTGCGCTTATAAAGGAGGCACACGTTAGATAGCGTACGATCTTTTATTTTTAATTGGCATAACAAACGGCTTACGGATAAATAACCAAAAAATTAATTAGAGCTTAATACATTCCTTAAACCAGTGCCAATCCCGACGCAAAAGGCAAAATTAAGCTTTTGTACAACCGCCCATTTCTTTAACCTGAACACACGAGCATCGACCGCCGAGTTTGTAAGCGCCTGTTCCTGGCGTCCTGGTGTCCGGTTCTCGGAACAGCCTAGCAGAAGACAGCTGCACAGGACTGTTCATCGCAGGCATGCACGTATTCTCGTTCATTTCGCCGCTGTGCTCCATTAAACGATGCTTATCGACTGGGCGGTCGACGTTCGCGCGTTCAGGTTAAAAAAATGGCTGGCTGTACATGTAAAACTCGCTGCGAGCGTTTTATCTTTTCGCGGAAGACGTTGCTGGCAATGGCTTCACGGCCTCCCGTGCGTGCTCGCTCGGTCATGAGGTGTGACGTCACGGCGGCAGTGAGCAGGCCTGGTAATATTTTTCTAGCTGGCATTGGTCCGCGGTAAACCTCCCTCCTCTTGTTTTGCCCCTTTGCCTCTATTTCGTGACCTCACTAGTGACGTCATGAAAGAAATGTTCTGTTTGTGATTTATTTCTAGTTGGATGCCCGACAGCCGCCAATGGTAAAAGCGGGCGCTGCCGCTGCGTTTCAGCATGCGAGAGTGCGTCCCATGGGAGGTATAGGGAGTTTCCGCCCCTTGGTTTGACGACGTACGTGACGGGATTGTGACGTGATTCATGTCGTGATCAGCGAGTCATATTCGTCAAACCATCTTACCCTGCCATACTAATTTTGGTCCATCCCAAGTTAAGGGGGTGATCACTAGAGACCGTATTTTAGGCAAATGCCTACTTTGTTCCTTGCGTTCCTATCGGGCCATTTTGATATAGGAGCACGAATTCGAGGTTGAGAAGGGCTTTTATAGTGTTTTAAGGGCGAAGCTCCTTAGGGCGTAGGCTAGTCCGGCGTCGTCCTGCGTTGTTGTCGTCGTCGTAGTAGCCACCCCTGCGCGATGGCAATGACGCTGCCATCACGGCACAGCACTGTGCCGCATAGTGGGTACATCTAATGTACCCACTATGCGTTATAACGATGACGCCGATGACGATCGCGATGCCATAGAACACATGGCATCGCGATATGGTCTCACATGCATATCGTTTGACCAAATGCAACCAATCCGAGGAACCTGCATCGATCTCGTGTTTGCAAACTTTCCACTACGACCCATCCAGGAACCGCTGTCCCTCCATTTCACCGACCATAAAGCCGTTATAATGAAGGGGGAACGGAAGCCACGGCTTATGTAAACGGTAACCACGACCAACGAAGAAACTAAAACAAAACGGAAAATCACGGCTCACGAATAAAATATAAATTTCTTGTATATACGCACACTGTTTGTCACGTCTTTAATGATGTACTGGGCGAATTTCACGGAAGATTCACGGTTAACCGATGAACCTCCGGAGCTTCGCCCACTCATCATCATTCACTCCGTGGAAATGCTGTGATTTTTTTTTAGTGCCTATAAATGCCTGCTTCGGCGTTCTTGCCTAAATGCCGATAAGTGCGTATAAATGCTTATTTTCCCAGTCAACGCCTGTATGAACACTATTTAAGCCCAAATTTCGCTTCCGAGTGCGGTTCGAGGCCGTTATTTATTTCACATGTGAAAATTGACCTTTCCGAGCTCAAAGAGGTTCAACCCAGTCTTCTAGTTCAGCCAACTTCCCAAACACAACAGCTATCAGCAGTAAGGGACTTGGTGGCCACCATATATACGTGACTGCGCTGACATGACGCGAGCGGTTGGAGGAGGAGGAGGAGGAGGAGGAGGAGGAGGAGGAGGAGAGGTTGAGAGGAGGAAAAGACGCTATTTCCGCAGCCCTAAATGACAGCACGTCTCATCGTCGGCAGGGGAATGACGAGAGAGAAATAAAGAGGGAAGAAGGAGAGGAGAGTGGCGTCCGTGGCTGAGGACGCGCCGAGAGGCTTCTACATACGGTTGTCCTGTGTCCCGAAGAAATTGAAGAACCGCCCTGAAAACCTGGGACACTGGTGGGAAGAGAACAGGAGGTTTCTCTGTGTAGCCGCGGGAAGGTGGAGAACGAATTCAAAACCGTGGAGAGCCGTCAAGGGAAAGGAGAGTGTGGACCAAAGAAAGAAAATTTGATGTGCACGCGGCTTTTGTTTTGTTTGTAATTTACCTCTTAAAGGGCCCCTCACCAGGTCAGATAAGAAATTGTAGTTAGACACTGGAAGCTCTTGCGTGCCCAATGAAGAGCGTTGTACCGCGATAATTTTTCACTATTTCTCTTTACGAGCCACAAAACCATGATGCGAGGAGGCAAGATTATAACCCTTGTCACTCGCCTCGTGTAGCCATCGCAAGCAATTCCTTCTCTGCCCTCTTCGGTATCGGAGCCGGAAGATAACATGACGCATACGCATCAACACGTCATGCACACGCGAGGTCACGTGCTCATGAAGTGCTCGAGCCTGCTCGTGCACGTATGCCATCCATGTTTTGTCTTTTAGGCGTTCTCGGTAATGTGTTACCTGTTTCTATAGCATGAACCCCTCAGTGCGCGTACGTTTGAAGAGGCTGGCACGGATCATGTATCCTTACCGCTATACACCGCGTCGCACCGCTGAAACTACTGTCAGAGACGGTGCACCGAAAACACGCCAAGCGTTATCAGGGCTGGCGCCGGCACGACGCGGGAACGGCGTGAAGACGAACGCAAGCGAAGCGGAGGCCGGTTAGTGAATAGCCACGACCTTATTTTTTATCCAGCGGCCGTGGTATAGCATCTCGCTACGATTCGAAATGAAAAAATCAAATAAAAACGCGCTCACATTCAGTTTGTGTGTTTTATTATATCGCTCAGCTTTCGGTCATCTGTTGAACAGCTGATTACACAAATTATACATGTGGACTCGAATGATTATCGCAATGTCACGTGCTACTCTCTCAATCAGGTCCCGCTTGAAGTACTGAATATAGCCAGAAAACAGGACATTTTTCGTCTAATTTTCTGGATATACCCAGCATTTAACCAGAACTTCATTAATAGACTACAGTGAGCGACGTCAGAGCACCAATGTCTACGTAAAGGAGCGGCGTAAGGGGAGGAAGATTCCTTGTTGCACGTCATCCCCTCCATCTTGGGGCGCGCGCCCGCGAAAATAGGGGAAATCGGTATTCAGTTTAAAATTTCACGTCGTTGCGTGATGCATAGCGTTGCAAATTTCGGCAGAACTGATCATGAGCGCCCAGTGCATGCATGAATTACACTTGTCAGTTTAAAATGCTCAAACCTGCTGAGGGGCCGTTAATATAATATTATGCAGCGGCCATTTGTTCACGCCCACACTTTATTAACTCATTCCGCAGCACAAATTTGAATGCCCGCGTCTAAAAGCGCCACTTGCAACATGTCGGCGTGGGAAAGAGCTCCTATCGGGCATCCGGTGCTCTAATGGCATCCGGAAGTAAACGACCAGTCTGCTGCTTATATGAAGAACCCTCCATTTTAGTTATGGGTTCTCCCCACGCAACAGCTTGCGCAAACATTCTTTGCCGAAAGGCTTATGCGTGGCCAGAGAGGAGGTGGGTACAAAGGCGAGCATATTTGTAACATGCACACCTCCGGCGATGCTCGTTGGTACAGTCGCTGAGAAACGACTAAGCAGTTTGCGACAATACAGTGTGGACACTTTTGCCCAGAAAACGGCTCTCCCGCATTTTTCGTTCAAGTGTGCACGCATCGCATGCAGAATACGATGTTTTTTTTTAAACGTTTTTGCTTAGTTTCCATTACTTGTACATCTTGACTGGCGGGGAATTCGGCATGAGGTCAGTGTTCATTTCTGTGTCCCCCCCCCCAAAGTTCGGATAAAAATAAATACTCGCCCACTCCTCTTCATAGTGCTGCCAGGCTAGTTGGCATAACTCTGTCAGTGCATACTTGTAAACAATTCACGCGTTCAAAGCCCGACGTCGCTCACGCCTAGTGATTAAAACTTGTTTAGAATATCTTAACTGATGTTAAAATGTCACTGGCAGAAAAGTTAAATGTTAAAATGACACTGACATAAATATCGCTCAAATTACCAATGGTCATAAGTTTTCTCAGATGTGGACGGCATATGTACTATTTCAAGGAAAACAAAAAAAAAAGCCACACAAACACACACACACAGCTTGCCACTGCTACATGCGTCACCGTGAATTGTCCATTTCTTGAAAGGACAAGTACCAAGATCCCAGCCAACTATTGTTTATGTTTCATTCCATACCCAAGACAGTAACAAGTAGAACGACCTCGCTGCCTTTGGAACCACGTCACCGTACTTGTCCAAGGCAAAACGAATGATTCATATCTTCAATCTTCCGCACCTCTTCAAGCTGCTTTGCCTAACATTGTCTAACATATATCTAACCACTGCTCTCTGTAACGCCATTAGACATTGAGTATTTGGAATAAATAAATAAATGTGTACATCATACTGCTCACAAAATATTTCGCAGAGGCTACAGTCAAACAATTTGTGTTATTTTTCTCCTCAGCCATTCAGTTTTACTTTGACCTTAGACAAACCATATTGACCTTAGACCTTAGACCAGTAGGATTCGAGTTTCTCACTAGGAAGGAAGGAATACAAAAGGGAGAAGGCAGGGAGGTTGACCAGACAGCAGTCCGGTTGACTACCCTACGCTGGGGGAAAAAGGAAAAGGGGAGCAGAAAGATGCGAGAGACAGAGAGAGAGAGAGAGGGAGTGCAAGAAAAAGAAGAGAAAGAAAGTAAATGATCTCAATAATGTATATAGTGTCCCGTGAGGTCCCGCATTTAAATAAAAGAAGTGGAAGTACTTGGAAAATTCTTTGGAAAAGGAAGTCGAAGTCGGCATTAAT
Source organism: Rhipicephalus appendiculatus (assembly GCA_030522465.1). Lineage (NCBI taxonomy): Eukaryota > Metazoa > Arthropoda > Arachnida > Ixodida > Ixodidae > Rhipicephalus > Rhipicephalus appendiculatus. The sequence continues at coordinate 8,495 of JALIZH010031217.1, read as the reverse complement.
TTTTGCCACTTTTATTTTTTTCAAACCTTTTATTGCATGGGCTTCGGAAGTGCACTATGGTATTAATCTTTTTTTCTTAGGCACTCTTTGAGGCATGAATCGATATTCGCGCTGTGATTGTTCGCGTTTCGATGAACGCTGTTTCCCGATGTTCAACTTGTTCAGTGCTTATTTTTCTTGCATTTCCGGTGGCGCATACATTTTCGCGGTAAACAACGAGCGCCTCACTGAACTCAGGCTTCGATTTCCGCTATTTCGCGATGAGGGAAATTCGCAAACGCGTGTCGGTGTGTCGTGTTTACACGTAACAAATAGCAGAAACTTCTTCGTGATGCAAATAAACGGCTTATCTACGTCGACAGTGCGGCGTAGCATATTTCAGCGCGTGCACTACTTGGTCTGAATACTTCTACTATCATAACTGGAGGCCTTCAGTGCTGATTGCCGTTAAAACGCGGCATGTAAAGCTGGCAACTCTCCCTGTGTTTTATTTTGTTTATGCGCGGTAGGTATATCACACAAGTTCGGAAGCTTATTTCAGAAATGCACGTGCTGGGCCTCTTGCCACTGGCAACAAAAAATGTCATGGGAAAATCCGTGCTTTTGCCACAACTCGCAGTTTGATATGATAAGCATATTTTCAAACAGTGAGTTTTAGAAGCGACTAGCTGGGCTAGTCGCTTCTAAAATTAGGGAGAATTTTAAACTTCGTAAAGAAGACACGGCTAAACTAGGAATACATAGGAACATAAGCGGACGCTTCGTGTGTGTCTCTGTGTTCCTCTTTACGTCCTGTATTTGCACAATTTAAAATTTGGATTAACACCCACCTCCATTGCGAATCTCAACCTCCATTCTCCTCCCCCGCTTGACCGCACGCTCTTCTATGTCATTTTCGGTCAACACGGAAAAGCGCCCCCCTCCGGCACTCACTTCCTTCTCCCAGTTGTATGGCCTCCAACTTAATCTCGCCAATTGCAGGGTGGACACGTACACTTGCGTTGTAAAGACTAAAACGTGCTAACCGTGCGAACGTCGGCAAGTGGCCTTGTCTTCTTCAAGGCAGCAACCCTGAATACAGTAGTTAAACGGAATTACTGAAATCCACTCATCAGTACAAGATTACTAGGCATAGCCGTCCCGCATCCGTTCTTCGCATTACAAACGACGCCGGCTATGTAAAATGACCACTGTATTTTTTTTCCATTTTTGCTGCTACTAATGTGTGAGAAGTGCAATACGGTTGTCTTTCATATTACTCCCTTCTTATGTCATGTGCGCAGTGCAGTGCAATGATCGTCTTAAAAGAAGTTGCCGACGAATTCTAAACTGCTAACTGGGAAGACGGTAAAAAAAATAGACAAGTAAATATATTTTCTGCAGACACTACATTCATGAAGGACGCATGAAAGATTGAAGGGCAGCACTTTCGCATTTTTGTGAAAACGTATCCTCTTATATTTGACAGTAATTCCAAAGCAGGTGTAGCGTCAAGAATACAACATTGCACGGCCACGTTTTACCATATTTTACGTGTACCGTAAAAATGTGTATGATTTGCAGCGCTATTTTGCCGATATATACGAGCATACCTACGAATATACCTAACATACTTGAATCATTCTTAGTCATTCCAGCCTCCAGGAAAGACGAGTCTAATCTCTAAGATTACGGTCTACTAAAAAATATGCATTATTAGTCTTTAAATATGTCCTTGTCCGCTGCATAACTGTTCTTTCCTGAGACACCAAGGGCCAATATCGCATGTCGCTCCATCATTGTATGAATATCCATGGTAAATTTTTATTTTAATTGCTCTTCACCAACTTAACTATGCCCTGCAGTGACGGCATTACACGTTGCTTTCTTTTGTGGATGAAATCGTCACTTGTCATATCCAGGCGGTGTTTGTTTCCTCTCGTCCTCTTGATGACGTTTCGTTAGCCTCCCTGGATGGAATAGCCCCTGGGATGGAACTCCTATTCCCGGCACAAAAGAATAAAACAGTTGGGACGGAGCATTGCATGATGCAATCTAAAGAAAGAAAGAAAGAACCAAACAAAAAAGGAAAGAAAGAAAGAAGGGAAAGAAAGGAAGGAAGGAAGAAAGAGCAAAGAAAGAAATGAAGAATGTATGAAGGAAAGAAACAAAGAAAGAAAGAAAGAAAGAAAGAAAGAAAGAAAGAAAGAAAGAAGAAAGAAAGAAAGAAAGAAAGAAAGAAAGAAAGAAAGAAAGAAAGAAAGAAAGAAAGAAAGAAAGAAAGAAAGAAAGAAAGAAAGAAAGAAAGAAAGAAAGAAAGAAAGAAAGAAAGAAAGAAAGAAAGAAAGGTGGCACGTCATGCGCACCCATGCCAAACATCGCTTGCCTCCATTTTACCGATACCCTACAGCAAGAGCTCCTGAGTTTTGTTGTTTTTCTTTTTTGCCATACGGCTTCCGGGCAACGAATGTAATTTGAATTGTCGCTGTCCGCATATAATAGGCTCTTTAATACCAGGAAGTTGGGACTCGGGCAAAAATACCAACCTGCTCATATTACGAAAAAAAAAATACAAATCATGCTTTCGTCGACTAGGATACATTGCGATGTGGGAGTAATGACGGCATGCCATGAATGTTTCTCTTTCGAAACTGTTATGCAAGCATAATGTCACGTGGTTGTCACACACATTTATATTTACCTATAGCTACATGAAAATGCACGTGTAACGTTCAAACTTATACTGCAGCAATGCAAAGAAAAGAAGCGCAGATGCAACGACTAAACGAGATTTTGTGTTCCGACTGACACGCTCCACGGAGTTTTGCTTTCATTACTGAATTATATACGTTTACTGCGGCCACCTTGCTTGGCAAACATTGCTTGCACGGCACGAGCGATGCACATGCAATCATAATATCGAGGAAAGAAATAATGATTTATATGCCATCCCCCCCATGCATCACGCGATACGCGATCGATGTAAACATTTGCTGCGTCCCATTTATACTAATATTTGAGCATGTTCTTTTATGTAACCTTGATGGAGCAGCATAGACGCAGTGTGGTAACCATGTATTCAGAAGTCGTCGGTGCCTCAACGAACACTCTGATGCCTAGAACCCAGAAATATCACCGTTATGATATGAATAGGGTGACAGAGTGTGTTTTACACGTAAAACTGTGATACAGAAACGTATCAGATATTCGGCAGCAACAAACGAATTGAGGAGCCGATTAAATATCGCTGGTGGGCTTATCACTTCATCGAAAAATACCAGTAATGTTAGAAATAGAATAAATTATTGCGACGTGTAGATGTATTGACTGCTGTTCTTGAAAGGACTCTTGATGAAAATCTGAACATTCGTGTTAGACTTCAATTGATTTTCTTAATTTGCAGTTTAATATATTTTGAATTATTTGGCATCGTTTCGATTCCTGTAAATAAGTAAGCAGAACCTATCTAACAAATAATCTGTTCCAGAAGTTTGTCCTCAAAGAAACATTCTGCAAGTAAGTACAACCACGTCTCGTTGTAGGGAGAATCATTTTCATATTGTATCGCTTATTACGCGTGTAGGCCCAAGCCTCTGCGCAATCATTACTTACATCATTGTATCAATAAAAGCAGAAACAAGAAAGAGCGGACCTAACAAGATCATGCTGTCTCGAATCGCACGAGAGACTACGAAGCTTTATGTATCAAAACATCGCTCTTCTTATGATGAATCCCGTTATGAAGGCTGCCGGTGTGCTTTTGACAACCAAGGCACAGCTATGTGCATGAAGACGTACGTACGAGAACTTTTTTAGATGTGAAGCATCTTATGGCGAAGCTTAATCCGGTGGTGGTGGTGTGCCGCGTGACCAGCCTTACTGCGCATGCGCAAACCCTTTAAAAAATAAAGCTAAAAAACCTCCTCTCCCCCCTCTCTCTCCTCTAGGCATCCCTGCCCGCGGCAACCACACCCACACTGCGCATGCGCCTCCCCTCCTCTCTCCCTTCCTACGCTCCTCCCTCTCTTCTCTAGGCATCCCTGCCCGCGGCGTCCACACTCCCACTGCGCATGCGCGTCCCCCCTCTCTCTCTCCTCTCCTACGCTCCCCCCCCTCTCTCTCGCCTCGTGACGCCGACGCAGGCAGCGTCTGCTAGCGAGTTTCTTGGTTGAAAAAACCGACTGCTCACGCTGCACAACCGTTCACTGGCCACCCCGTATATATGGCACTGGATCTTGACCTGCAAGGTGGTGCCGGTGGGAGATTTCTCCTGTGCATTGTTGAACAATAAAAATTAGCAGCGTGCGCGTTGACTAAAAGCGGACTGCGGGTCTCTGTGTCCAGTCGGAGTCTTCTGTCTCTCATTGCCCATTAGCAGCGATTGGCATGATCCAGTAGGAAACACCGCTCCATCACTGCGTGCTTTTCGCTTCCCCAGTTTTCTCTCCTGCGCAACGCTGCGATGAGCGCCAGCGTCCACGCCAGCGTCCACGCCGCCGCCAGTGTAAGGGTTAGCGCCCTCTGCTTCACATCTACACATGGTTCCCTTTAGCGGGAGATGGTGTAATTTTTTTTTATTCTCGTCTTATTTAGTAAAGACGACGCTACAGTGGGGTTCTATTCCTCATCTGGAGCTCAACAGAGTCTCACCATATACGGTTCCTGGGCCGGCCGTTGATGGTGGGCCGTTGATGGTGGGCCGTTGATGGCTTACTACCTATCAGGTACGCTCGTGGGTGAATGGGGTCGCGAACTCCGACCTCTGCCACTGTTCAGAACTTTCTAATATTTTGTTCATTGTATTTTTAAATATTCTAAAAATTGTTAGTTCTGAAACATCACCAGGTAGTGTGAAGAAATCGATGGGCTCAAAACATAATGAGTTTATGACCACTCCAGAACTTTGAATTTTCAAGCACATATGCAATATACTGCTGAGCCCTTTTAGAAAGGGCACCCGCCGCAGTGGTCTATAGGTTATGGTGCTCGACTACAGACCCCCAGTTCATAGGACGGAATCGCGGCAACGGCGGCCGCATTTTTGGTGGAGGCGAAAATGCTCGATGCCCGTGTACTTAGATTCAGGTGCACGTAAAGAACACCAGACCGTCGAAATTTCCGGAACCCTCCACTACGGCGGCTCTCACAACCATATCATGGTTTTGGGATGTTATATCGCAAATAATAATTCAGAAGGGTTGCTGGAAATCTTTGCGTGGGCGTATGGTAAGGCCACAACAGTTTACGCATGTCAACGTGCTTGTTTACGTGTATGGCACGAACAGTATTCTGCCAAGCAATGTCTCAATATTGTATTGCATACGTAAAGCGTTAGGCATTGCTACCTACTACATATATTTGACTATTATTGGAAATGAAGTTTGTCAGATCTCAGTGTTCTCTCCAGTCCCTCCTATGGTATTGGTGTTTTAAAGAAAATGAATCTTTACCATTTGCACGCACGCACGCACGCACGCACACACGCACACACACACACACACGCACGCGCACACACACACACACGCACACGCACACACGCACACGCACACACACAATCTTCACCGGCCTAGCAAACACTGAGCGGCGGCCTATGGCAGTTTTCTTCCTTACTACTTAAGACACCCTTATTTTTTCGTGTACTGTCTTGCACTGTTGTTACAATTGGGCAAAGAAACGACGAGAGCAGGTTTCCTATTATCGCAGACTTTCTTCATAGAGCCCTTTGACGTATATTTACGAAATAATTGCGGCGCAAAATGAGAACGGGGGAAAGAGGAGAGAAGACAGGATAGGACTTGCAACCCTATCATCTCTCTCTCTCTCTCTTTTTTTCTCGTTTTCGGTTTGTGCAACATTTCTTGCGTTAAGCTGTGCACCAACTCGCGAAACGTTACACCCTGCTAAACGCTTTGTCGTGTGAGTTTCGGAAGCCACGCACTTACGGCTACCAGGTAATCTCTCATGGCGCAACTAGGTTGCGGTACCGCTCTACTCTGTAATCTCGTCAACAACACGCACCCGCTTATTGTTCCATGGTGCGTGATGTTCGCGTCGTCCATCACACAAATAGCGTTCCGTGGAACATTTAAGCATGATGACGTAACGTTGGCATAGTGGGCGAGAGCTCCAGGAAATTCCTATCATTCTGCCAAACTCGCTGTAGTTGTGATGACGTAAGTATTGCAGATAGAGCTGAAGAAAGATGCTCTGTTTCCCAAACAGATGGCGTTTCCATATAATAGAGTGAGTAGAACAGAAAGGTAGATAGGTATGCATGAATAGTACAAAATGACGCAGTAAAAACAAAAGACAAAAAAAAAAGACGGCACGTCACGAACTCCCAAGTGACTTAAGAAAGAAAAGTTGACGAAAAGATAACTTGCCACCGGAAGTGACCGAACCTGCGTCCGATGCTTTAGCACTGAGCTGCGGTGGCGGTCATCCCTCCGTTCACTTTATAGGGTATACATATATGTTCATTTAAACGTGGGAGCGTCAGTCAGCGCCGCTTGTTGCCATTACGGCGAGTGTGGAACACTCTTTTTGCCTGTTGGCGTCACGTAGCACGTGATCTTATTACAAGCTGGCAGCTGACTAATAATCCCTCGCATACTATCTGCAGGCATCAAGTCTGCCAGAACGAGACCCTCGCTATGAATGAAGGAAAGAAGTGTAAACTTAAGCGCTCGTTTGCTTTGTTAAACACAGTATTAATTAGAACAGACAATGATGCCAAGGAAAGTATAGGGGATGTTATTAGAACTGTAATGCAAATTTGAAGAAAGAAAAGTATTCTTCTACTTATTTCACTCTGCCGGTTCAGATCCGCGGTTACTACCAGACCTAATTAGACGTACTACCTGTCCTAAGTAGGCGAATGGCTTTATTTCTAGACCCCAGACCTACCGCTTCTTTTTATACAGAAATAAGAAATCTCCTAATCAAGCAATCACTTCACAACGACTCTGCTAGTACGAAAACAAACTGATTGCGTCGGAAAATCACCTCGTGACATGGCACTTTCTTATCTTGCGTAATACACTTGTCTTGACCATGAGCATGGTACACGTATGAAGAAAAGCAAACACGAGAAACTACAGATGCTGCTTTCATCGAGATGATTTATTAGTGAGATTCACAGCATTGTTGCGAGAAAAATGAAGTGAAGTTAGGAAGAGGAAATGACCGCGGAAGTTGATGAAGTATCTCAGATGGATTCACCTTCAGAACGGAGTTACGTTGAAAAAATATTCTATTTTAAAAAAAATAATGTGAATCTTCCATTTGTATAATATAACTCTGGCTTTGTAAAAAAAGGTTATGTTTGAAAATGAGTTCACTGCTGATAAATTTTCGTGACTGTAGCTAGCCGACTCATAACATAACGTGAACAGACGAGGACAACTTCATTTCTTTATGCCTCCCTACATTTCTTTCTTTACTTCCGCTTTCGCTCACTCATGCTGTCACAAAAGCCGGCATGTTATGTTGTCAAATTACGGTGCAACGTTTTATGTGTATATTCCTAGGCTATACGAGGACCCTGAAGATGGCGAACAGTATACGTTACATAAACAAGAAAATGGCGATCGAAAATACAGCCATTGAAATAGGTCCTTTTAAGCGAGGTACAATAACACGCCTCTTGGCACCCTTTCATAAGCCAGCGAGCTCCAAGAGCTTCCTTCCTCCACAATAAGTGAGCATCGTGCTCCGGAGAGACTTCCGGGTCGAATACTAAGGCGCTTGCATTGGTATCGTAATATATACAGGAAGCATCGCCACTTAGGAAATCCGGAAGTCTTTTCTAAGGAAGCTGTTTTCTGATACGTACATCTCTTTGAGTGTTAGTAAGTAATTCAGCTGGCTACCTTGTAATCAAAGGCAAAAGTAGTCGAGGCAGCGTAAATAGCGTTTCATGACGGTGACGACAATGGTGATGAGGATGTTGCAGGTTGCCGGAGGATCGAGATAGCAGCCTTGCGAGATTTGCAGGCAACATAATTTGCTGGGTTGCGAGAATCGCCCTCCCGGTTTCCTCCTTTCAGATTATGCTGAACTAATAGCTTTTGAAGCACGGGCAGGCTACTACAAAGGAGGCATCATTGGACAAGAAAGATCAACTATTAATTGATCTGTTTCTTTTACATTATTTCCATCTTCTAGTACTTATTCAAGGATGTGTGTACATTACAGCCAACGATCATACTCCGTTTATTTGTTCAGCAGCTGAGTACCGGTTATGCTCCACCGAATTCATAAGTGGAGTAAAACTTCTCTCCGAATTATCCCTTGTGCATGAAATGCTAAAAGTGCAATATGCTTCATAAACAAGACCGCAATAGTTGTATTATAAAATACACAAGAAATTGTTATAAGCGTAAACAATAGTCCACGATCTGCAAGCACCCGCGACTTTTTCCTGGAATACACCAATAACTATGCTCTTTTTTTGACTATCATGTTCCGACGATTTACGCGCGTGTGTCCGTTCTATTTGAAGATGTGGCTATACA
>JALIZH010031214.1:0-15000 GCA_030522465.1 Rhipicephalus appendiculatus | reverse complement strand
GCCTCCTGTATTTTTTTCAATGCCAGGGCAAACGCTCGCTCCTCAATGGGAGCCGTCGGTCCGCCTTAGTTCAGGGAGCGGTCGTGATACAACGCGACATAAAGGGTACTTTTAATTTGTAAAAGCAAAAAGACGTGGTATAGTCACTCGAATGGCCACAAGCTTTCGCCGAACACACTTTTGAATGTACAGTGTCCTTCAATTTTTAACACTCTTGGGGCAACTACTACAAACAAACTTGCATGGAACCCACTGCGCCATCAATCACCATAATTTTTGTGTAGTGGTGAAGCGTCCACTATGCCATTATTCGTTATTCTCCGCTACACGCTTGTGCGGCATTATGTGCACTTTGTTGATGCTGTGGCTGACGACGATGAAGAATTACACCTGAGGCTTCTGTAAGGAGTTGGAGCATTCAATTTCACACTTGTTACGCCATTCGCATTGTGTGACGCCTGGTTGTTACTTTACTGTTCTAAAACGCTTAATTAAATGCGAAGCATTTCTTTGCGCACTGTAAGCACTTTTGCGTTTCTATATACGTATCTATCTATCTATCTATCTATCTATCTATCTATCTATCTATCTATCTATCTATCTATCTATCTATCTATCTATCTATCTATCTATCTATCTATCTATCTAGCTGCATGCCTACGTCTGTGTGCTCTCGTGATCACCTCCTTAACTTGGTGTAGACCAAGATTTGTATGGGACGATAAGAGGTATTGACGAATATGTCCTGCTGGTCATGACAAGAATAACGTGAATATCCTGTCGCATACGTCGTCAAACCATTTCCTGCAGACACGTGTGGCACATACCCGTATACCAAGAGCCGCGGTACGCTGTTATGCGCCACAGGTGTTTGACAATTTATATCTACCCAGGAACGGCGAGTACAGACATTTGTAATTTAAATGCGAGAGCGTTAAGAAAAACTGACGTCAGCAGCGTTGACCCGACGAATGCAAATAAAAATTGAAGGACACTTTGTACATTCCAAAGTGTGTTCGGCGAAAGCGTGTGGCCATTCCACTGACTATGCCATGTCTTTTTTTCTTTTACACTCGAAGTGGGATAACACACAAATCGAATGTGTGCGTGTTTTCTTTTTTAATTTTTTACCGCCAATCGCAGCGAGACGCGAGACTAATCTTCCTCCGTTCGCATGCGTTAGTATTTTCACGAGCTTTGCGCATCGTGCAAACGCCATCCGCGTTCGAGCGCTTCAATTGACGGACACTTTGTCAATTCGAAAGTGTATTCCGTGAACGTCTGTGTCCATTGAAACGGCGTCGGTCAGAATGATTGCAAACGCTGGGCACAGCGACGCTACGCAAACAAAGCGCGAGCGCTGTAGAGTCCGATGCGACCGGCGTCCGTTTGCGCATCCCGGCGACCACCTGGCTATGGGTGCCAGAGCTCGGATGGACGGACGGACGGACATGGACGGACGGACAGAGAGACGGACAGACGGACGGACAGACTGAAGAACAGACGGACGGACAGACAGACGGATGGACGGACGGACGGACGAACGGACAGACAGACGGACAGACTGACGGACGGATGGGCGGACGGACCGACGGATGGACGGACGGACTGACAGACGGACGGACGGACAAACGGACGGACGGACGGGTAGACTGACGGACGGACGGACTGACAGACGGACGGACACGCGGACGGACGGACTGACAGACGGACTAACAGACGGACGGACTGACAGACGGACGGACTGACGGAAGGACGGACGGATGGACAGACTCACTGACGAACGGACGGACGGACTGACGGACGGACAGACTGACGGATGGACGGACAGACGGACGGACGGAGGTGACAGACGGACGGCACGGACGGACAGACGGACGGGACGGACGCCGGACGGACACCGGACGGACGTGAGCATGAGCCATTAAAGGCTTTCGCCTTAATAAATATCTGGGTCCTAGCAGGAGCCGAACCAAAGCAATCTGCTGGCAATCAAGTATTCTACCACAGAGCCACGCCAGGTCTCGGAACTGCTTTGGAAAAAGACCATATGCAGGCGTAATGTTGGTGAAACGTCAACTGTGGTTGCAGTGCTGGCTATCTAATTTTAGAAACATTGCATATGTACTTCTATGAGGCAGGTGTAACTTTAGGGTTCACGTCAATTGTATGCTCAAGCGCCATCCAATGTGGTTGGTCCGGGATTGGTCGGCTGGCAGACAATTGTATTTCAAAACCGTCGATTGCCCTCTCCTGTAAGGAGTTAACCTATCTACGTAAAGATTGGTGAAATTGCAAATGTACGTGTAATCATGATGCTTGTAAAGCGATGTTGCCTATATACGTGGTTCCCTGTTTCCAGAATAAACATTGTTGCAAGTTAGCGCCTGTTTGTGTCACACCTTCCTCTGTCCTTGTTTTTCGTGCGCTGAAAAAACTACAGTGGTACACGAAGCACTATCTAGGGCTAGCATCCTCGGAAGCACAAGTGCTACATATCAGCTTACCGCTTCTGATGTTGGTAATACCAATGTTTCTGTTGGCATCGTTACACAACTGTAACGAAGTGGTTATATGAAACATATGCGACTGTTGAACATATGTCTGTGCGTACAACATTTGTACATATCTTTTAAGTCATTTCGTAATGTTTCCACAATAAAAAGAAAAAATTCCCCATCTCCCGCTAAAGGGAACGATGTGTGGATGCGAAGCAGCGGGGAGATAATTAGCTTGAGCGGGAGGAACGTCGCCGCCAGTGATGTGATTGACCAAAGCCATTTTGGCGCAGCTTCTAGAGCAGCTAACATCTCCCTTTGGAGCAGCATAACCAGCTTTTGGAGCAGTTACTTGCCGCACATTTTCGGACGCAAACATTTGTCTCAAAGACCGGAGCTATTGCACCACATGTCAAAGGTGTTTTAAATGACGCTGGCTTTCCCTGATGCTTTAGTTACAGAACTGGAAGCACAATCTCTCATAATTTTTCATGCATTCTATTTACTTTCCCAAAAATGTGTGATTACATTTGTGCTTTTAGTACAACCTAGTCCTGCATTGTGCGGATAACTGTCTGCTGCCATCATTTATGCACAGAATCATTAGGGTCCTGGCTAATGAGCGGTTAAATAAGCAACAGGGTTTAGTAACTGGCAGTTTCTTCCACTTATTGAATGTGTGCTCGACAAAATTTACGTTGATGAGGGAGTACGTATTTAAATTTGACAAGCTGGTTGACGTGAAGAGTTGCCGAGGTCGACGAGCCCAGCCGAGATATACAGAAATACCGGGACACCATGCCTTCTTGGCGAAGTAACAGCCACTGCATAGCCCGTGGTATTGTTGGTAAAATCTGCTCAGTGTATGGTCTTAAAGCTTAGGTACCCTGCGTGAAATGTTTTAGAAGTAAACTAGAACAAATAGCACTAAAAAAAAAAACTAAATAAACGGCCAGTTTTACATACACGTACTGAATTACTGTTATCAATAAAGCCAGTCAAGTAAGACTGCCGTGCAAGAACAATTGGGTCATTATCACATTTCTCTGGCTGTATTCACCACAGTTAGAAAATATTTTATTGAACTTGATAATGTTACCTCGCAGTATGGCCTAGTAGTAATAGAAAACTAACGCAGCAAGCTTCGCAGTATGGGCGAGTTAAAATCTAACTAAGAAAGTTTCGCAATATGGGCGAGCAGAAATTGTTTGGAAGCCTTGCGCCCAGCAACAACTTCAACTGCATGGCACATTCCTGTATACTGCAACGACCCCTCGAAATCACAGTGGTAACCTATGGATTTCGAGTGCCTGCTGTCATGCTTCTCACCGAAAGAACGCAAAAACGATGTCTTGGCGCATGCTTGGCGCAAATAATGAAAATTTTGCCAAGATGTAGCAGGATGTAGCAGGTTTCAGCTCCTGGCGCAGTTTGGCGCAATTGGCGCAGCTATCACATCACTGCGCCGCTCTGATTTCACGGCAGCGGTCCGGGCGCTCATCGCGGCGCTGCACAGGAGAGAGAATGAGGTGCGCGCGCTCCGTCATTTTCTTACCGCGGAACTACCATGCCGCCCCCAGCGGAGTATGCAGCTGTCACACCACCTGTCGTGGGAGAGGACGGGGGGACCGTAGGAGAGGGGGGAGGGGACGTGCATGCGCTGTGGGGGGTGTGGGACGCCGGAGCCGCTCTGTAGAGTAGAGGATTCCTAGAGGAGAGAGGGGGGAGAACACGCGCATGTGCTGTGGGGATGTGGGACGCGGGCGCCGCTCCGTAGAGTAGATGATTCCTAGAGTAGAGAATGGGGGGTGATCGTAGGAGAGGATAGGGGAGGGGACGCGCATGCGCTGTAGGGGCTGTGGGACGCGGGGGGCCGCTCCGTAGAGTAGAGGATTCCTAGAGTAGAGAAAGGGGGGTGAGCGTAGGAGAGAGAGAGGGGGGAGGGGGACGCGCATGCGCTGTGGTGGTGTGGGACGTGGAAGGAGGGACGGACTAAGCCCCCTCCAAACACATGCAAGCAAGATCAAGGAATGGGGTCAACCTGGCCGACAGACACCTCCTGCCTAGCCATTGCTAAGCAGCCTTTCTGTGCTCTCGGCCATGACTGACGACTTTAGTAGTTGTTGACGGCCTTAATATTACTACAGTGTTCTGGTTCGCATAATGGGTGCTTCCCTACTTCATGAAAGTGGCCGGACGCGGGAGGGACGGACAAAGCCCCGAGCGTAAGATGCTTCGCATCTAAAAATTACAACTCAGTCACCTTGCCACCGCAAGCTTCACATAACATTATTTACCATTTTACTTGGGATCTGCTAAATTTCACAGATGTTAACGCGATTCCTTAACCGACATGAAGCCTGCATAGGGCAGTTTGAAACGGAGTTTCAAGCACTGGCGTATCTTATTGGCAGAGTACTGGGCTGCCACGCAGAGGGCCCGGGTTTGATTCGCATTCCGTCCTCGGTGTTTCTTATTTATTTAGTTTTTTCTTACTTCGTGCGATATTGGTTAGGGGCCCCGGCGGCCGCTGCGGACAACTACAGCGCCAGAATAGGCCCTTGTTATCTCATAACAGCTTTTGCTGTAAAAAAAAAGAAAAAAAAACGAATAAAAACGCCATATTTGTTGTTTTGTTTGAAGCAGGCGGAAGTACTACGGATTTGCACTTTGATTAAGTTTGGCCTGGCTTAGTTTGTGTTTCGGCTGCAGCCGAAGGATATCAGGATCAATATTGTCGGCAGAGCTGCTTGCTGTATCAAAAACAACTAAAATACTCGTGTGCGTCACAGCTGCAAGGAGCGCTAGCGCTGGCACAGCAGGGCTGCCGAGCATGCTTCAATAAAGGGGCTCTAAGCGCCAACGGGTAGCCATCGAATTAGCGCCCATCTTCGCAGGATAGGAGGCCCGAGGTCACCCGGTGTTCCGCGGTTAACAAAGACGGTTTGCCGGCGAACCTTGTTTGCCAATTTGCATATACGCACACAATGCTTTCACTGTGCGGGAGCACGGCGCGACAGATTACGTGTCGCTGGTTCTCCTTTAGGCAAAAAAAAAAAGAAAAAAAATCTTGGTACGTTACTCGTTAGGGTAAACTGATGGCAACGCTGTGCTGTACTGCGTTACCTTTAAATAAAGTACCTATTTATAGTTGCTGCTCGCAACATAAATAACGCGCGTTAATTAGGCGATCTGTATGGTCACAGATTGTTGAGGATGCGCCTTAGCTGCAGGAATAAAAATCCACAGAGAGGCGATATTTACGATATTTACATACCACTGCTAGCTAAACAAAAATATTTAGTACCCTATATACTGTTCCAAGGAGAAAACTTTGCCCAAATGTGCCAGAGATTCAGTACATTTGGGGCCTCACTTTGCCGCTTCCGCCAATACATCTAATACTGTCACCTTCTGGAGGATACGAGGCAGCTGTTTTCTGAATATGAAATGCAGCAAAAACGAGGCTTCATTGTGAGTACTAAGGCTAAGCCTGCAAGAAAATATTGTCTGAACTACCAGGGCACTTAGAGCAAGTAATTACGAGCAGTTGAATCGTTCCGAAAAAAAAAAGTGCACAAAAAGGAAATATTCTTTGTTTTAATGCGATGTGCATAACTACAGCAAAACGTGCCAAGGTTTACGCAAATTTCCTCACGGCTAGTTTCGATCGCCAAAGAATGGAATAGCTAGAAACGTTGCGAAATTAAAACGCGTAAAAGCTATTTCATAAATGGACTGCGCTAATACGACACTATTTTTCATGTTTGGTGCATTTCTGGTGCACGGTGTGTCAGAGCCTCCTGAAATGCTTCTGCTAGAGAGATTCAACGAATCAACATGGTTATTTTCATGCTCAATGGGGCACTTCTTTTAAACCGGCTTTATTTTCAATAGTTTCAGGAGAACACAGGGACACAAACGTTGTCAGCATCTTCGGTGATCCTTCAGAAGGCACTACGTTAACCAATACCATTGTCTCCCGCCATACCGAAAACTGTACCATTTTAATTGAACTCGAAGCAAACAGGAAGTCTTTTATTACTTTTGTTTAATTTTACCTTTAACTTGTCGCCCCTACCGACGGCAAAAATGAATGCCGCTTGTTTTCTGCCCACGCTCTACATCCTTGGGAGGCTTTGAAGAGTTTTTTAAACAGTGATGCTGGTAGGAAGCAAACGTAACTTTCCGGATTTTCTGAGGTACTGCCTGGCAGTTGTTTTGCAGAGTGTTGCCTAAATGCACCTATTTTATTTCATTTCGACTTCGTGTTCATCGCTTATGGCTGTCGTAGCGCTTCATCTGCATCATGTGCGCGGTGACTTAAATGTACGCCACTCCTTGCAGGCGGCTTCGCATTACATCGGTTCCCGCGGAACGTGGGATCTGCCGGCATTTTTTTGCGTCACTTTTTTGTTCCTCTTTCTTTCTGTTTCTGTCTTACTCTTTCTGTTACTTTTTCACTCTCATTCTCGTCCTTTGTACCCTTTTCCGTTTCTTCCATTCTCTGTCTTTCGTTCTTTCTTTTTTATTCCTCGCTTGGTCTTCCTTTCTCTAGCTCTTTCTCTCTCTCTAGTTCTTCCTCTCTTTATATTTATTTCTCCCACTTTTTCTCTTTCTTTCTCCTTTTGACATGCTCTCCGTTTTCTCTATCTCTTTTTTGGGTCTATTTCTTTTTCTCCCCTCTATTTTTCTCTTTCTGTTTCTTTTTCTCCCATATTTTTTCTCTTTCATCCCTGTTTTTCTATGTATTTTCCTTTTTATCTTTTTTGTGTATCTCTTTCTCTCTTTCTTTCCTTCTCAGTGTTCTTGTTCTCTCACTAATCTGAGTTATTGCATCCCACGCCGCACAACATTGGCGCACCGCGAGAGCACTCGCCGGGCGGACGTGTTCGGAGAGCGAAGCTATATAGATGAAGAAGAGAGCGCGCGCTGGCCGAGTTATTGCATCGCGCGCGCTAGGCGAAGCTGTGGCAGGCCGTCCATAATAATGACGATTATTTCTGACACCTCGTAGGGAACCTCAACCTTAGTCAGCTCGGCTGTAAGAAACTTGCCCGAGACGCTGCAGCAACACTAGAACGACGTCCACATGTTCGGGCGACAGAGGAGTGCATTTGTCGAGCAGAGGGAGGTGGACGAGGACGGCATCACTTTTGACAACTCCCACGTCTTTTACTTAGAGGCGATTCATCACAAGGGCTTTTCTTGGGGGGGCGAATAGTGGCACATCCAGGCGACACCCGATACCGTAAATTTCTCCAGAGATGCGCTGATAAGCGTCTGCTTCAATCTAATTCGGCACATCAATGTTAACAGGCGTGAACCCACGGCCTGAGGAGACAAAAGACGGCAGATCCACGCACTGTGGGAATTGATGTAATGCGAAGCAGCCAGGAAGGAGCAGATCATGCTTTACATAAGTTGCATGTCATGTTTTACATGTTAGGACCTATCATTTATGTTCGTCATACAGTCACGTCGCGCAATACCAATTTTGTTGTATATCCAGCTAGCGAACTGGACGCAAGCGCAACATGAGCGTGGCATGTAAATGGTGTTGTAGATGACATTCATGCCAAGATTTTCATGTTGCCACCTGCCACTTATGTTCATTATACAGTCATGTCACTCAATACCAAATTTGGTGTATATCAAGCTAACGAAACGTCCGCGAGCGCTCCATGAGCGTGGCATGCAAGTCATGTCGCACATGGCAAGTCATGATTTTCATATTACCACAAGTCATTTATGTTCGTCAAGAATATGCACCCCGTACACAACGTTGAGAGACGAAAAAGCCGCACGAAAACGATCCTCAAACACCACGGCGCGCGGGAGGGGGTGCTTTTTGTAGACGCCGCCCGGTATCCCCGAAATCTGGACATCGATAATGGGGTTGTGAGCGGCTCCCTCTTCGCAATGGCGGTCGTAGATACGAAAGGGAAGACCGTAACAGCGGGCTCTGTAAGGACTAGATCTTCGGAGGCAGCGGAAGAAATGGCCATCGCATTGGCCATAATCAACGGTCGAAAACAAGACAGATTAATAATCAGTGACTCCCAGATGGCCATTAGGAATTTCACAAAGGAATGGGTCTCCACTGAAGCAGCCAAAATCCTAAACCGCAAAGCAGAAGACTTCCGGAACGGCAAATTAATACCCAAATGCCTCAAGTGGATCCCGGCGCACATGGGGGAAGTAAACATAGAAGATACGAGCATCCCTCCCAACCTCAACGAGAAGGCCCACCGAACTGCGCGCGAACTAACCCACCACGGCTCGGACAGTGACGGCCCGACACCCCGCATCCACCGCGGAAGGGGGGGACGACCCCGGCGGAGGCGATGGGGACGACGGAGGAGGCGGCAATGACGAATATGCGATACAAGACGACAGCGACAGACTGGTCACGTACCACGACATACTGGCACACTATAAGCAACAACGAGAAGCATACCCCCCCCACCACACAAACAGCTAGGCAGATCTCAAGAAACAGATTGGAGAAGATTGCAAACCAGAACCTTCCAAAATCCAGTGCACTTAAACAGAGTAAATCCCAGACAATACCCGGAAGCGAGCTGTAAGCTCTGTCAGCACAAACACGCAGATATGGCACATATCTTATGGCAATGCACACAGGTCACGGTAATGTACCGAGAGGACAATCTCGAGGAGCGATGGCTGAGCGCGCTGACTAGCTCAGACCTGCGCGACCAGCTGTGGGCAATCCAGCGGTGGAAAGGCTATGCCTCACCGCACATATTGCCCGGGTGGCCTGAGCCCGGGCCGGCAACCTTGCAGGTGCTTTTTTGAATAAAGTTTTTCCGTCCGTCCGTCCGTCGTCATACAGTCACGTGACTCAATACCAGGTTTGGTGTATATCAAGCTAACGAAACGGCCGCGAGCCTGCCATGAGCGTGGAATGCAAGTCATGTCGCTCATGACAAGTCATGATTTCCATATTACCACTTGCCATTTATGTTCATCATACAGTCACGTCACTCAATCCCAAATTTGGTGTATATCAAGCTAACGAAACGGCCGCGAGCGCGCCATGAGCGTGGCATGTAAATCATACTTTTCATGACAATTTAGTCATGATTTTCATATGACCAGCCATTTATGTTCGTCATACGGTCATGTTATGCCATACCAAATTTGGTATAAATCCCATTAACGATACGGCCAGGAGAGCACAAAGTCGTAGGCGGCTAGATAGATAGATAGATAGATAGTGTAGAGGAAGGAGACACAGAGACAACGCCCTTGCTGCGGGCCGGCTGTTCTATTATCTGCCGTCGTCTTTCTCGTCTTCGCCGATCAAGCGCGCGTGTGCGCCCGAGTGCCGGTTTCGCTTTTCGTCCTTACACTCGGCCACGCTGCGACGTTGCATGGGGAGCTGCCGAAATGTTCTCGGGTGGACGACACTGACTGTTTAGCGTTGGTCGTTGCAGGCCCACAGGCCCTAGACCCTGAAGTGTCATCGTCAGCGAAATTGTCTCTGGCGGTCGGCATTGACTGTGGCGCGGTGGTGGGTCTTCTGTAAGCCGCGACTTGTCTTGCCGAGCTGCCGAACATTCTGGGGGGGCGACACTGGCTGCATCGCTGTGGTCGGGAATCTCTCAGAAGATCTGGAGGTCGAGACTGGCTCCATCGCTGTGGTCGGTGTCGGCGGCACAGGAACTTTTTGTGGGCAGCTGCCGCACATACATCTGGCAGCGAGATTCGGCGGTGTCGCGGATTCAGCAGCGGACGTTGCACGCCTGAAGATTGCCGTAACAGCATCCGAGAAGGCACACCGGGTGCCTTGGCTGGGCGTTCTCGCTCTGGCTTCTTTGGGATAGAAGATGGCACGTCAAAAGTCTCTGGGATGAGGGACAGGGCAACTTTCTTATACATGTTCCGGAGAACCTTGTCGCTCGACCGGAGGTGATTGGGTGCACATCCGGTCAAGGAATGCCCTCGAAGCAGCGGAAGTGGCTCCGGTGGGTCGGCGAGCACAGTGGTGTGTGCAATGGGCTCTTCTGGTACCTTCGCGAAAGGCGGACCGGGCACGAGAGGTGCTGGCACCTGCGCGAAGGTGGTCGTGGTCTCTGGCAACGTTGCAGAATTCGGGATCCTTGGCGGAAGACCCTGCTCGCGGCTGGTGTTGTTGTCTGCTCCGCGGCCTTCTGCGTTGCTCTCGTTGTGGTGGCTGCTGCGGGTATGTGCAGCGCCGAGGTTGTCTCCTTCATGAAATTCATCATCGAGCTCAGCGATGGCTGCCTTGGACTCTCCTCGCGCATTCACTGTCAGCGCGTCAAGTAGGAGAGGAGCTGGTGTCTGTGTGGGCCCTAGCGAAGGTGAATCTGGGGCCGGCTCCTCCAACTGCGCTGGACAAGGACTGATCTCGGCCTCTCTCAGTGCTGTTGCGGCGTCGTGTACCGGCGCAGAGGCGGTCACCAGCAGTGGAGTGCAGGACATGCTTCCGGCGTCTTTTGTAGAGAAGCCAGATAAGGTCTCTGTCGTGGGGTTCCACGGCACCGATGGGCCATCAAGGGGGTGCCCCACGTGAGCTCGATCGCCAATGGAGGGCAGACTCCCGGTCACCTGAGCTGCACCATCGAAGTTGTGGTACTCGCAGCTTTCATGCGTGGTAGAGACTTGGTCGGCGTCAAAAGACTCGCAAGTATCAAAAAAGAGGGCGAAAAACACTTGTGAGTCTCGCACACCACTCTGTCCAAGATCGCTGTGTGATCCCTTCGTATGCATGCCACGCCTTGGCGGCATCTCGAAGGCGGTCGATTGCCACCAGCCATTTGTGATTTTCTGGCCAGGCATGGATGGTGCCGAGCGAGTTGATGGTGGAAATCCACTCGAAGACGTTGTCCTGAAAGCCGCGGAACTGCGGTATTTCGCAGGCAGCCGGCGATGGTAAGATGACAGGCGAAAATCCAGAGTGTGCCCGCGCCAAGCAGCCCAGTTGCTCTGAGAGCTCCGTGAGGGAACGCCGGAGCGCGCGGCGGTTCTCGGGTGAGCTTGCCTCAAGTTCTTGTGAGGCGGCCGTAGCCAACATGGCATTGATTGCGCACAATGTTGGCAAGGCGGCAGGACACAGCTGGGAGCTCGACGCTATCAAGGCATTCGTCGCTACGCGGAGTTGCGCCATGGTATGCTGCAGCTCCCGCGGCGCTGTCGGGTGATGTCGGGTTCCCAGGTAAGCGGAACCCGTGTGGTGTCGTGTCGTGAACTCGTACTGCGGCGTCGACGAAGCGAGGTTGAACCGCCGAGGAGGCCTGTACGCCGTCCAGGGACGGTGCTTGAAGCGCCAACAGGTTGCCAGGTACCGAGGAGGCATGTACGCCGTCCCTAGGCGAGAGGAGCCCGTGCGCATTGCTGTCGCGAAGTAGCACGTCGCCGGACAAGTTCCCCAGAACCACAATGGAGGCCTGGACGCCGTCCGCTGGTGGTGGGATAGATACTTGCCGCGGCGGTCGCCTTGCAGGTTCCATCAGTGAGGAAGGGGCACGGCGTTCCTCAGGAAGACGTGTCACGTCGAAGTAACAGCGGGGGTTCGTCAACGCCTTTCGGCGACAGCGCCATTGTAGAGGAAGGAGACACAAAGACAACGCCCTTGCTGCGGGCCGGCTGTTCTATTATCTGCCGTCGTCTTTCTCGTCTTCGCCGATCAAGCGCGCGTGTGCGCCCGAGTGCTGGTTTCGCTTTTCGTCCTTACGATAGATAGATAGATAGATAGATAGATAGATAGATAGATAGATAGATAGATAGATAGATAGATAGATAGATAGATAGATAGATAGATAGATAGATAGATTAGATAAGCTCCAACTCGCCGAAGTTCGCTAAGAAATGCTTCGCATTTAAAAAAAGCCGGCTGATCCCACGCACTCTGGGGAACCGATGTAATGCGAAGCAGCCAGGAAGGAGCAAATCCTGCTTTACATAATTTGCATGTCATGTTTGACATCTTAGGGCCTGTCATTTATGTTCGTTATACAGTCATGTCACTCAATACCAAATTTGGTGTATATCAAGCTAACGAAACGGCCGCGAGCGCGCCATGAGCGTGGAATACAAGTCATGTCGCTCATGACATGTCATTATATCCATATTACCACTTGTCATTTATATTTGTCATACGGTCACGTCACTCAATCGCAAATTTGGTGTATATCAAGCTAACGAAACGATCGCGAGTGCGCCATGTGCGTGGAATGGAAGTCATGTCATGATTTCCATATTACCACTTGTCATTTATGTTTGTCATATAGCCACGTTACTCAATACCAAGGTTGGTGTATATCAAGCTAACGAAACGGCCGCGAGCGCGCCATGAGCGTGGCATGCAAGTCATGTCGCACATGACAAGTCATGATTTTCATATTACCACTTGTCATTTATGTTCGTCATACAGTCACGTCACTCAATCCGAAATTTGGTTTATATCAAGCTAACGAAACGGCCGCGAGCGCGCCATGAGCGTGGAATGCAAGTCATGTCGCTCATGACATGTCATGATTGCCATATTACCACTTGTCATTTATCTTCGTCATACAGTCATGTCACTCAATACCAAATTTGGTGTATCTCAAGCTAATGAAACGTCCGCGAGCGCGCCATGAGCGTGGCATGCAAGTCATGTCGCACATGACGTCATGATTTTCATGTTACCACTTGTCATTTATGTTCGTCATACAGTCACGTCACTCAATACCAAGGTTGGTGTATATCAAGCTAACGAAACGGCCGCGAGCGCGCCATGAGCGTGGCATGCAAGTCATGTCGCACATGACAAGTCATGATTTTCATATTACCACTTGTCATTTATCTTCGTCATACAGTCATGTCACTCAATACCGAGTTTGGTGTATATCAAGCTAACGAAACGGCCGCGAGCGCGCCATGAGCATGGCATGCAAGTCATGTCGCACATGACAAATCATTATTTGCATATTACCACTTGTCACTTACGTTGGTCATACAGTCGCGTCACTAAATCCCAAATTTGGTGTATATCAAGCTAACGGAACGGGCGCGAGCGTACCATGAGCGTGGAATGCAAGTCATGTCGCTCATGACATGTCATGATTTCCATATTACCACTTGTCATTTATGTTCGTCATACAGTCACGTCACTCAATACCAAGTTTGGTGCATATCAAGCTAACGGAACGGCCGCGAGCGCACCATGAGCGTGGCAAGTAAATCATACTTTTCATGACAAGTTATTCATGATTTTCATGATATGACCAGCCATATACCTTCGTCATAGAGTCATGTTATGCTATACCAAATTTGGTATAAATCCCATTAACGATACGGCCGGGAGAGCACAAAGTCGTAGGCGGCTAGATAGATAGATAGCTAGATAGATAGATAGATACGCTCAAAGTCGCCGAAGTTCGCTAATAAATGCTTCGCATTTAAAAGGCTATATAAACACGGTTGTCTTGTGCGCCTCACTCACACCCGAAAAAGGGTCCGAAGGGGGACCCGAAAAGTCAGGATTTTTTTTATCGAGAATTATGGGCATTCTCGAAAGGTTTTTGCCTTCGTCGTCACCGTCATGTTCCGCATAAAGTCCAAATCGATAACACCCCTCTCCCCCCCGCGCGCATTGTGTTTTACCCGCGGGTAAAAGCGCCGCAGCCGAGCGGTAGCGACGAACGCGGCTGAAACAGAGATGAATATAGCTTACCAATCTCTGTTGCACGGAAGGCGCATTAACATCACCCCTCCTGTCAGACCTGTCGTCGATTGCTACTCACGCACAGAGGATACTGCCCACCCGTTTTCAAGGAGCCCGAAAAAAAAAAGTGGAGGGGAGGGGTGATGTGTCGATGAAGCAGCCACTGTGAAATCACTTTACGGGCGCCGTCGGAATTGAAGGCGCGCGCGCTATCTCGGCAGGCATCCCAGACGGCTCGTATACCCGTGTACGTGCTGCGCTCCCACCGCGAAGACTACGAAAAGTGCTTCCCTCCCCGGAGCGGCATATTCTCTTACAGCAGCGTTCCTAGAATTACGCGAGATAGAATCCAAAATATCTAGCTGCCAGCTTTACTTCGTATAATATTAGAAGATTTTGCTATCACATTCATTGCTTCGTTCTTGCGGTGGAACTGCGATTTCTTTTCGTTCTTGCAAAGTGAAAAAAACTTTTCCCTTTTTTATCAGTGGCTTGGTTGCTGTCAGTCTGCTTCAACCATAACATGCCAAGTCATTAAGCCACGACTATCTCAGAACCAACACGACGCCTTGAATGCGCGGAAGTACAACGCCAATTCCAAACAAGCAACCGTCGTCAAGAAGTCAATTCAGCCTACATATATTACCTTGGCAAGAAAATCTCGTATCTACAGGAGGAATATTTCGCCCCTCGGCATGCCTACTAGCCCAAGTCATTAAGGTTTAGATCATTGTCACGTAATCCTGTGCTCCTTTTCTATGCCACCCCTCAGTATATATTCTCCGTCTCTGCGAGATAAAGATATCA
>JALIZH010031213.1:0-21464 GCA_030522465.1 Rhipicephalus appendiculatus | reverse complement strand
CTCTCCTCTCCTACGCTCCCCCCCTCTCTCGCCTCGCGACGCCGACGCAGGCAGCGTCTGCTAGCGAGTTTCTTGGTTGAAAAAACCGACTGCTCGCGCTGCACAACCGTTCAACGCCGACGCAGGCAGCGTCTGCTAGCGAGTTTCTTTATTGAAAAAACCGGCTGCTCAAGCTGCACAACCGTTCACTGGACACCCCGTATATATAGGCACTGGATCTTGACCTGCAAGGTAGTGCCGGTGGGAGATTTCTCCTGTGCGTTGTCGAACGATAAAAATTCGCACCGTTCGCGTTAACTAAAAGCGGACTGCGGGTCTCTGTGTCCAGGCGGAGTCTTCTGTCTCTCATTACCCATTAGCAGCGATTGGCATGTTCCAGTAGGAAACACCGGTCCATCACTGCGTGCTTTGCGCTTCCCCAGGTTTCTCTCCTGCGCAACGCTGCGATGAGCGCCAGCGTCAACGCCGCCGCCAGTGTAAGCGTTAGCGCCCGCTGCGTCGCATCTACTCATGGTTCCCTTTAGCGGGAGATGGTGTAATTTTCTCTTCGCCGGGAGCTCAGACAGTGAAAACTTCATTACCGCTCGGCCGCATCACACCGCACAGCAGCGCGGCGGGCTCGCAACGAACAGCAGCTGGGGCTCGCGGCCCGAGCGCCGCATGTAATGTGTATATAACAACGTTGTCACGTCTATATATGATGGTAGGAGATGTGTACGGAGGATTCGCGGGTTACCCGCTCATCTCCGAACAAGCTCCTCCAACATCATTCACTTTGTCGATATGGCGTGATTTTTCGTTTCTCCTAGCCATATACAGCTTTCGCTGTAAAAACTCAGAGTATAAGAAAACGCTATGAATGACATTTTAGGTATACTTAGATGACTAACCTATAGTCGGATACAATTTTAGAAGTCCGCGGTATTTTCTCCTCAAAGACCGATGCACACAAGCCTGCACCAATGAGCGCACACACCGCAATGGCGTCATGAGCCGGTCGGCCGGTGACCCCGCCATTGGAGCGCATTGGCGAGTGCATGAGTGGGATCACTTCTTTAGTCGCGAAGGTGATCGGCTACGCCGCTTCATCCAGAGAGGCCCCGCCAGAGGGGCGGGGCCGCTCTGGACTTCTTTGTCATATGCGACTGTACGAAACCCTTTAGCCCGTCCACCCATCAGTCCCTCCGTGACGCGTAAAGCCGTGTTCAGACTACGTGCGCAACGTACGCATCCTCGGTAAGGATCGTAAGCGTAAGCGCAAGCAACGTAATGAGCATGTTCAGACGTTGTTGGATTTAGCGTAAAGTAGGTAACGTAAGGAACGTAAATGTTGCCGGGCCCGCGGCTTTTACGACAACTACAGATGCGACCGTTACGTACGACGAATGGGCAAAAGCAGTTTCGGTTTTTTCACTTTTCCATTCGCGGGGCTTCTGGCCTCCCCGATTCCGCGTTTTCATGCGCGTCTTGAAAAGCCATGCAGTAGCGTGTCTGTGCAGTTGGTTTGCCGGACTAAAGCGCAGGCGCGATGTGCGTTAATGAGAGCGCACGTAGCGTCTTCCCTTTAGCCCAACCAGGCCAGCCATGGCCAAACACGCGAACCTTGCTAGGTTGAAATAGTAGCGAGGACGCAACGCACATCCTGAGTGGCGATTGGCACGTCGTAAAAAACGTATCGTACCGAAAAAGATCAGTGTGAACATACGTGTTCGCTAGCTACGCAAACTGACGATACAGCCGTTACGCGATACGACATTTATGAAAGATGCGACTGCAGTCTGAACGCGGCTTAAAAAAGAAATGAGTCGAGACGAGAACAACTTAGACAGTGATGCGATTCGAACCAACAATTTTTAAGGCGAAAGCCTTTAATGTCTCATGCTCACGTCCGTCCGGTGTCCGTCCGGCGTCCGTCCGTCCGTCCGGTGGTGGTGGTAATGGTGCGCGTCCTGACCATCCTTACTGCGCATGCGCAGACCCTCCCCACGCACCTCCTCTCCTACGCCCCCCTCTCTCTCCTCTAGGTATCCCTCCCACCCCGCGGCGTTAAAGGTAGCACATGCAGTAGCACATGCATAAAGCCCCGTTCAGACTGCAGTCGCATCTTTCATAAATGTCGTATCGCGTAACGGCTGTATCGTCAGTTTGCGTAGCTAGCGACCACGTATGTTCACATTGATCTTTCCGGTACGATACGTTTTTTTACGACGCGCCAATAACCACTCTGAATGTGCGTTGCGTCCTCGCGACAATTTCAGCTTAGCAAGGTTCGCGTGTTTGACCATGGCTGGCCTGGTTGGGCTAAAGGGAAGGCGCTACGTGCGCTCACATTAACGCACATCGCGTCTGCGCTTTAGTCCGGCAAACCAACTGCACAGACACGCTACTGCATGGCTTTCAAGACGCGCATGAAGACGCGGAATCGGGGGAGGCCAGAAGCCCCGCGAACGGAAAGTGAAAACCGAAACTGCTTTGCCCATTGGACGTACGTAACGGTCGCATCTGTAGTTGTCGTAAAAGTCGCAGGCCCGGCAACATTTACGCCCTTACGTTACGTACTTTACGCTAAATCCAACAACGTCTGAACATGCTCATTACGTTGCTTGCGCTTACGCTTACGATCCTTACCGGGGATGCGTACGTTGCGCACGTAGTCTGAACACGGCTTTAAGGTAGCACACTGCATGTGCTACCTTTAGGTGGCACAGTAACCATAGGCGTGCGCATGGGAGGGGGCAGGGGGGCAGCCGCCCCCCCCCCCCAGTCACCTAAAAGGAGGGGGCGCAATGTCAGCTCCATATATTGACATAATAGGGAGGGGGGACGCTGCGACGAACCTTCGCCCCCCCCCCCTGAAGGGGAACCCCTGCGCACGCCTATGACAGTAAGTCTATTCGCTCTGCGGGGCGACACCTTGAGGCACTTTCTGGCTCTGACGTGGTGTGTCAGGAGCATGTGCGGCCTAATAGTACTCATGCCGACCACAACAGCCGCAATGTGTGGCCCCGCAGAGCAAGAACAGACTGCTCGCGCGCTCTACACAGACGTGGACGCGGCTGTACGTCTGAGAGCGCTGTAGTACGGTAGCGCATGAGCGCAGTCACGTGGTTTTATTTAATATTTTGCTAGCTTTCTTTAAACGCTGGGGGGAAAAAATCACCACGCAGCATGTATACATTAACGAAAAAAAAGATCAGTCGTTCTGGAATTTATTTATTTATTTATTTATTTATTTATTTATTTATTTATTTATTTATTTATGTCATATCCACAGCGCCTCAAGCATTACAGTGGGAGGAAAAAGAAAAAAAATTGGCCGCGTATCTGCGTGCTTCGCTGCAAATGTCGTCGAAAGACGATAGTCTTGTGCCGACTGCACTGCATGAGCGGCATGAGTACCACAATTTAATAGCTGGGCTAGCCGCTGGGCTCGTTTTTCGGACGTTTTCCGGGCGCGCTTAGACGGACGCCGGCGTTTCTCCGCTGAAATTTGGTCGTCGGTCTTTTTCTCTGCGTTCTCTGATCATGTCTTGTAGAGTGGGTCGTATTTCATCAAGCGGCCATATATGTTTTGCCTTGCCTGAGACAGCGCTCTTCTACGATGAATCAGCCGCATCTGGCTGGCATTGATAAAAGAGAAGAGGACGCCATCTACAGCGCTACCGGGGAACATCGGCTTGTGTTGAACAATGCTGCTGCCAGGTGGCAGCACCACAGCCAGCCACAGCGTCGAAGTTAAATCACTGGGCGGAGACTTGTTTTGTACACAGCAGCGCCGCGTAATAAACACTAGGATCTTTATAATTACGTATCTATAGATATTGTTTTAAAGGAACACTGTGAATAGTACTAAGGTATTGATGTTGTGCCTCAGGTATGCGTAATATTTGATTTTTAATTGCCCACGCTCACCCGTATGAACACATGCTTCTTGGTCAAGATTGGAGGTCGTAAGGCAGGGGGTTAAACTTTGGCCAGCTAGCTGAATCGTGTGACGTGCCGACAAACAGACAAACAGACAGACAGACAGACCAAAATTTCTCCGTTTAGGTATCCCAAGAAAGACTATCGTCTTCAAAAAGCAAAGCATACGGTGCCTCAAGGCAACATACATAAACACATATGCAAGAATATCATTAATGTAACATGAAAGTGTATTAGTAATCAATTAAAACATACTTATGCGAACACTAATAAACAATACAAAACTACAGGTACACAAGCATACATATCATTAATGTAACAAGAATATGTATTATAATAATTAAAGCATAATTACATGAACAATAATAAACAATACCAAATTATAAGTACACAAGCATAAAGCAGGGATCACAAGCAGTATCATGAGCGATCAATAACTCCAATACAGGAAGAATTATTTTACCAGTGAAAAAAAAAAAAACATGTCAGTAGACGATGTAACTACGACAGACTCGTCTAATTGATTACAGACACGTATTGTTCTGGGAAAATAAAGACATGCTAAATGAGTTCGTTTTGCAGGGGAATTCCTAAACCTTATACGCGTGGTCAACTCTATGGGAACAGCAGATAGTTGTTTTTACGTAAAAATGTCTGTCAACTCAATACCAACTTTTGAATGAAAGATATTATGAAAAAACCTCAAGCGAAGTCTGCGTCTTCGACAATCTAATGCGTCCCATTGCAATAATCATTTTATGCGGTAGGTCTGAAGTTTTTGTCATAACATCCACAAACCAATCGAATGGCTAAGTTCTTCACCCTTTCAAGTTTTTGTGTGTCGCGCACCGTTGAGGAGCCCCAAACAATACACGCATAGTGGAGAATATAGAACGCAACTATGTTTTTATAAAGCAATTCTTTAGTTGGAATATTAAAGTTCTTCGCGTAGCGGCGAAGGAACACAAGCGCCTTCCCGGCCTTGCCTGTTATATAGTCAACATGTCGCTGCCAATTTAAGTTACACGAAAAGTAAGCTCCTATAGTACTTATATTCAGTAACCTTACTTATAATGACATTGTTAATAGCGTACGACGTTTGAGACTGCAACTTTTTACGAGTAAACGCCATGTAAACTGTCTACTCAAGTTCAACTGCATGTGCCAGCGTGTACACCAATCGCCGATTTTGGCCAAGTCTCTGAATGAAAACCTGAGAATCCCAAATTTCGCTATACAAAACACAGTCGGCCGCAAACAACCGTATGTGAGATTCAATACCTTTAGTTATGTAAATGACATATGCCAGAAATAAAAGTGGTCCTAACACCAACCTTTGAGGGACGCTCGATGTTACCCGCGATGAGCATGACCGGACACCATTAACAATTACAAACTGCTGGCGTAATGTCAAATAATCCGTGACCCATGAGATGACCTGAGAATTAATGCCGTTAAACGGTGTGGGACAGTATCAAAGGCCTTCTTGAAGTCTAAGAAAATACAGTCAATAGATTTTTTTGTTTTTCTTTTTTGTCTAACACGCTATTTCATGCGCCCATTTGGTAAGTTGTGTAGAGCAAGAAAAACCCCGTGAGAAACCCATGTGGCTGTGGCGAAATAGTGTATACTTGTTCATGTGCTCAACTATAGAGGCGTATATTATATGTTTGCGAAAATTTTACATTACGCTACATAGTCAGCGATATTGGTCGGTAATTAGAGACGTCGCTCCATGGGCCAGATTTATGTATTGGGACAATGCTTGGTTTTTATATGTGAAGCATCTTATGGCGAAGCCTAATCCGGTGGTGGTGGTGGTGGTGGTGGTGGTGTGCAGCGTGCCCTCCTTACTGCGCATGCGCAAACCCTTTAAAAAAATTAATAAAAAACCTCCTTTCCCCTCTCTCTCCTCTAGGCCTCCCTCCCCGCGGCAACCACACCCTCACTGCGCATGCGCCTCCCCTCCTCCTCTCTCCCCTCCTACGCTCCCCCCCTCTCTCCTCTAGGGCATCCCTGCCCGCGCGGCCCGCGGCGTCCACACTCCCCACTGCGCATGCGCGTCCCCTCCTCTCTCTCCTCTCCTACGCTCCCCCCTCTCTCGCCTCGCGACGCCGACGCAGGCAGCGTCTGCTAGCGAGTTCCTTGGTTGAAAAAACCGACAGCTCGCGCTGCACAACCGTTCACTGGCCACTCCGTATATATGGCAATAGATTTTGACCTGCAAGGCGGTGCCGGTGGGAGATTTCTCCTGTGCGTTGTTGAACAATAAAAATTCGCAGCATGCGCGTTAACTAAAAGCGGACTGCAGGTCTCTGTCCAGTCGGAGTCTTCTGTCTCTCATTGCCCATTAGCAGCGATTGGCATGTTCGAGCAGGAAACACCGCTCCATCACTGCGTGCTTTGCGCCTCCCCAGTTTTCTGTCCAGCGCAACGCTGCAATGAGCGCCAGCGTCAACGCCGCCGCCAGTGTAA
Source organism: Rhipicephalus appendiculatus (assembly GCA_030522465.1). Taxonomy (NCBI): domain Eukaryota; kingdom Metazoa; phylum Arthropoda; class Arachnida; order Ixodida; family Ixodidae; genus Rhipicephalus; species Rhipicephalus appendiculatus. The sequence goes on along the minus strand of JALIZH010031213.1, from coordinate 15,065 downwards.
GCGTTAGCGCCCGCTGCTTCACATCTACACATGGTTCCCTTTAGCGGGAGATGGTGTAATTTTTTTCTAGTCTAGGGGAAGGCTAGCATCAAGAAGTGGTTTAACGAATAGTACCTCTAAAGAGACCCTGAAACGGTTATTTGAAGCTTTGTCAGCGTTTAGACTAGAGCATCATCGAACCATTGGCACCACAAATTTAGCGGCACGCCGTGTACCAAGGCGGCTACGGACAATTATATCATACCCTCCTTCTCACACCTGCCTTGCCTCCTCAACTCATGAGACACGCTGGCATCGCTGGCGATCGCAGAGCTCACTTGAGCACACTCGACGATTTGAGCTTCGCCCAGCGATCACCTCCGAGATTGCACGCCGACAGGTTGCGTGCATCTCGGAGACCATAGCCCAGTGCACCCGGCAGCACGCACGCCGTCTGGCAACAGAGACATCGCGGAGTGGTTGATATCTGCTCCGACAGGTGCCGCCACCCTGCCAGCCAATTTTTCATGCGCGCACACCGCAGCCCCAATGACGTCGTGCGGACACTGCATGTCGTACTGGCAAGGGGCGGTTGAAAACGCGTTGGGCTGAGCCGCAGTTATCTGCAGATTCGCAGCTTTATAGCGTTGTAATAAATTACACAGTGTAAGCAGAGAGCTTAAATTAGTCTGTAAATGAGCCTTAGGACTTGGTCTACTGGCCCAATGTGTTTGTACAAAATCGTCAAAACCGTTTCAGGGTCCCTTTAAGGACTGTGCCAGCGTTGACGCGCAAAGCTTAAAAAACGCGTTGGTCAAACCTTCTGGACCACATCCGTTTGAGCTATCCAACCTTTGTAAGAACACCTGAATGCTGTACGTGCTGATACTAATATTCTCTATACCGTCAGTTCTTATTCGATGTAACAGGCGGCCACCGCCTCAGGTGTTATCAGTGGCATAAGAACAGAACTGAAATAATGGTTGAGTCATTCAGCTTTATCAATGCCAGAAATAAGTGTTCGTGTCGACACATACTTTTCCGTTTCTTTTCACGTGTTTCCAAAACTCTTATCTTTGAGACTGGATTTAAAACATTCAGTGTATCCTTTGTTTTAAAGGTACACCCGCCTATCTTTTAACCTGAACGCGCGAGCATCGACCACCGAGTCAATAAGCGCCGATTGCTGGCGTCCCGGTGTCCGGTTTCCGGAACAGCCTAGCAGAGGGCATCTGGACAGGACTGTTCTTCATGCATACGCGCGTATTGTCGTTCATTTCGCCTCCGTGCATCGTTATACGGTGCTTTTCGACTTCGCGGTCGACGCTCGCGTGTTCAGGTTAAAAAATGGTCGGCTGTACATGCCTTAACTTGAAGTGTTACATATTTCGGTCGTGCCTTGTTATCGCCGGTCGGGTTATCACAAAAAGCGCGGTAACTTCTCAACCGTTTTTGCGTAGGTCTGCGTAATTTTTTTAGTAAAACATGACCAAATTTTCGCTTCCCTAGCCGCTATTTGCCACCATGGAACGACTGCATTTCGTAACTCAATCATTTCGTTTTTCAAAAGAATCCACAATTCGTTGACGCTCTGTTGTTCCGCAAAGGTCTCATACACTACAAAGTAATTATCCAGAGATTCATTTATTTTTTCAACATTAGCTTTATTATATAATTGTAAACGCGTCTCAGGTCGCACGTTGTTTTAATGCAATGTCTATTCATTTCACGCAACACGGCAACGTGATCATTAATCCCGGGCAGAACATAAATAGCAGTTACAAAACTAGGTTGGTTTGTAAAAAATAAATCAAGAATACTATTTCCACGAGTGGGTTGTAGTACCATTTGGTGCAGAGCATGCAGACCGACGATATTAGTCATCCCTTGAGCAGAAGCCCCATATGGCGATACGGTGGTTGAGTGCTCATGCCAATGAATGTTTGGTAAAGTTGGAATCCCCTCCGATAATCATGAACTCCCAGTGTACAGCATCAATGGCACTTGCAAGCTGTGACATCACTCCCGTTGGAGAATCAGGTGCACGATAACCGGTACACACAGTCAATATATAGTTTCTTATTAGCCAGTTCCAGTTGACACCAAACAGCTTCACATGTCCCGAAGGCAACGTCAAGTTTGGTAGACACAATATCACTTTTCACTAAAATAAATACCCCCACCACCATGAGCATTCCTATCTTTACGGTAGCACGTGTGGTCTACCGGGAACACCTTATCATCACGTATTTCGTCCCTTAACCAGGATTCTGTTCCCCGTACAACCGATGGCCTGGACATCTGAAGAAATGCTCAAAATTCATCGACCTTGTTTTTAACGCCTCTGCAGTTGATTACCAGAAAGGAGGTCCACTCTTCTAGACTCGCAAAGTCATTGCAGTGCTAGAACTGGCCGTTTCTCTGTGCCATAACCAAATTTGAATTACCATTCAGTATCAGCGTATCATACTTCAGAGTAGCCTTTTCACCTCCCTTTTTATATGTTTTAGCCTAATCCCATAGTATTTTTTTCTTTTCTGACGCACCTGCTCTGAAAAATTCTCAGGGAGGGATAGTAATAGTCGAGCCTTTCAGTTTACAATAGCATTATGAAGGAACGTTCTGCTTTTCCTTAAAATACAGAAACTTTGCTTTTTAGCGGTCTATTTCTGCCAACTTGGAACTCACCAAGTCGGTGCGCGCGTTCTATGGTTAAATAATGGATACCCAACTTGGAATTATACATATCTGGGCAATGTGCTTCTCCACTTCTTTACCTGTTTCGTTAGCGTCGGTTTCTGCCGCACCATAAAAGATAAGAGTTATGGCGTCGACTGCGGTTTTCTAATTCATCGACTTTTTCTGGTGAGTGACTCTATTGCTCTATTCTGGACTTCCTGGTTTTTAACGCAGTCTAGTACTGCACCGTTCAGATGGTCAATGTTCGAAAACGTTGTTTCTAACGCAGCAATACGACCACCCCCAAGTTCACTAAATTATTGCTACTCGGTTTTCTGCTTGCGCGATCTCGATAGCACTAAGCTTTTCTTTAATAGCACATTGACCATCTAGAAGTTGATGCAGTTTTATTTCCACAGCAGGCCTCGGGTTTAGTTCCACATCACCAGGACCGTACCCAGGAATTTTTTTTCGGAAAGGGGGGTTTGTGTGTAGAATGGCTAACTTTGGCAATGAGTGGCCGCTCTGAAGGCGTGTAAACATTTTAATATCACCCGGAAAGCTAATGCATGAAAAAAATTCGGGGTGGTGTCAGAACCCCCCTCAACCCCTCCCTAGTTACGGTCCTGCACATCACCGCATAATAAAAGTAGTAGAAAGTGGAACGAAAGACGCCGTGCGAGGCGCAGAGAACGCCTCGGACCGAACCGTAACATTTGAGTGGGACACAACACAATCAAATAACACTTGGCATGGAACCAGCAAAATAAATATCCCAAAGTTTTGATCAAGAACTTCACCACTGACCTGTAGGAGCAACGAGAAATGCGTGAACGACATCGCAGAAGCCATGCCGGTTCCACGCCCCGCTGACTCGGTGAAAACGCCCGCCTTATGTAGTCCGTTGAACCAACTGAGCCAATTGGTGACGTAACGTCCAATGTTCGCAGTCGGGCACTGCACATCTGTTGAAAGTGGCCGAGACGCAGACTTTCATTCCTTTCGTGCCGTGACCAACTCGTCGCTACAATTGTACCAAGAATATGGTATATCCTCGCTACTCCGTCGGTCACCGCTGCATCTTCCTTTACCCAGCTTTCGCCAGGATGTACGTACGTCTGCCATGCCGGGCTGCAATGGCATGCTACCGATCTGTAAGAGCAACAAGAAATTCGTGAACGACATCGCAGAAGCCGCGCCGGTTGCATGCCACATGTCCTCTACAACGTAACGAAGCCCACTTGGCCCTAGAGTGAATAATAAATATTTTGCACACCTCGTATAACGAACTCACAAAACATTTTTACCTGGCGCGGAGACAATACCATCCCACCACACAGACCTCAGGCTCTGACACTCAGGCTACTTCAGGTCGGGGCGTACCCTAACCCCGTGCTATTGCAACAGGATATATCCCGAAATACAGCCAACTAATACATGTTCCTTATGCGCGGATATAGCTAACTTGGAACGCATGCTCTGGCGGTGCCCCGCGTTATGCTGTGGTGAAGTCATCACGCCGTCCAAATGGGGGAGGCTGCTATTACCAGCTCCCGGACTCGAAAAACAGTTATGGGCAGTCCAACGGGCCCGCGACACAGCGGAGAGACTTGGTATTTCTGTTCCGACGTCGCAGCGGCCAACAACGTGCTAAAGCGCGTTCTCGAAAGACCCATTAAAGTTAATTCATCATACTGATCTCAGGTAATTAACCAATTAGCGCAATATAAAAAATTATGCCAGCTTCGCACTAGTAGTGTCAAGGCGGTCAAGGTCACGGAAGAGCGGAGCTGGGTGGCCTTCATTATTTCTCTTTATTTTTTCATTTCTTTCTTTCTTTCTATTTAACTATTTCTTGTACCTGTTGCTTTCTATTTCTTTCTTTCCATCTCTTTCTTTCCCTATCTATATCTTTCTCTTTCTCGCTTTTTTCTATCTTTATGTATGTTTCCTTCACTTTGTTTTCTCTCCCCTTCTGTTTCTTTCCCTCTCTTCCTTTGTTTCTCCCTTTCTTTCCCTTTCTGCCTTGCTCTCTGTTTTTGTATGTCATGTCTGTTTCATTCTCCTTCTATGTATTTCTCTGTCTTTGCTATATTTTTTTCTATCTCTTGCTCTCTCTTTCTGCTTCTTTCTCTTTTTTCTTTCTCGTTCGATCTTCCTCTATACTTTTTTCTATCTCTTTCTCGTGCCTGTTTTTTCTCCTTCTCTTTCTCTGTCTTTCTATCTTTCTATGTCTTAATTCCCTGTATTTCGCTCTATCTTTCTGTCTTTCTTTATAGCGCTGTCTTTGTCTCTCTATTTTCTGTTTCTTTCTATCCCTTCCTTTCTCTCTCTTTTCACTTGTTTTACGTGCTCCACTTCGCCGAGCACAGTTTTCGTTTAATGCTGGCACCTGCTGTACACGGTGGTGGGACTTGCCCGATTCCTGTGGCGCATAACCACCCGTGTTTTCTTTTTTTTTTTCTTCTTTTTTTTTTTTTTTTTTTTTTTTTTTTTTTTAATTTGCGGACTAACTCCTGGAGGACCAACTCTGGGCCGCCCAGCAGGCCCGCGGAGCGGCCGACAGGCTTGGCCTGACGGTCTCGACGTGGGAGTCGTCCGCTGCGCGCGTTAACGTGCGCCTTGCCGGACATCAATAAAGTTTCTCACCCACCCACCCACCACACAAACTACGGCGAGCTACAACAGCTTCGCTGTTAAAAATGCCCTATCATGAGCACCACAAGACGGCAAAACAACCGCCAAAAAAAAAAAAAAAAAAAAAAAAAAAAAAAAGGTACATTTCATCAAATAAATGGGCTTCACAGTGGTTCTTATCTCAGAGGAGCTGCGAGAAAGCACACCTGTTAGCAGAGAGACGCGTTTATCGTATCTCTGTGCTTACACTCTATCACTTGCAAGTGGAAGCGTGGAAGCTAGGTATTCATGAAGAGCGACGACACCTTCCCCTATTCAATAACGTGACAAAATATGCCTAGGCATATATGAATATATAGGTGTTTCAAGTAATGTGTCCGAAAATCATAAAAAATAAGGGAAATGGAATATTTGCTCGCTGCCTTCATTACTTTTTCTGTAGTGGGAGACATATTAAGATGACTAGACATAGCAATTAGATCATTCGTTAATGAAGTGAATTAATTATTTTTAATTAGCAAAGACAGACTGTCTGGTCCAATGGGAAGATTGCTGTCTTGCCTGCGAAAAAGGCCATTGCCGCATTGAGATCTTGGAAAATCGGCCTCTGGTAATTATTTCGGATCAATTAAATTCAGCCGAATTCACCGGAAGCTGAAGCTCCGATGAGTGACACTAGCAAACGACCAGAATGACGTCACTGTTCACAATGGCGATTGCAGTGGTGTTCTGAGTTCTGCATTTGTTAACGTACGCGCGCCATACGTGCTCTAATTGCAACCAAAACCAGCACAACCACGAAGCGAAGTCGATCGATGGTTGGTATACAAAGACACTATCTATGTGGACGTCTCAGAAAAGTATGGCAGTTGCGCTCTTCCGAGTTCTGGCTTCAGTTTCGCCGGCAGAACTGGACAGATTTCATATTACTCGCTAATAATGGCCCGTGGCTGCTTTTGTGAAATATGAAACTGGCAACTGCCTCATCGCAGGAAGGGCTGCAATTTTCTCGTTCGACTCGACCATCTGTTTCCACTAATTAAAAGGTTAACTTAAAGGGGCCATGACATGGTCACCCAAAAATTTGTGGTTTTCAGCCGGAACAAGAAGTAGAGGGTCTATTATGCCTATGCAGATATGAAAAGTGGGCCGTGAAAGAATATTTCAATGCATAAAAGGCCGTAGAAGTCACCGGCTGTAAATCCCTGCCCACCGCCGGCGACCGCCATTTTGACATGGCGCCTGTGACGTCACGTGCAGCAAGGAGCGGTGCCGTCGTCTTCGACCACAGCTTGAACCGCTGCAAATGACTCAATTTCAGTTCCAAGCAGAAGAAAGCTCAAATATATCGACTTCACGCGCTGCTGACCACGGCAAAAGATCGTTTGCCGGAATGCAGACGCTCGCACAACCAGCTGCTTGTTACGTCACGGCTCGCGAGTGCACCTGTGTTGCCCGACTCTCACGCCGCTCGCGTGTTTGTAAAAATATTCAATTATAAATTAAGTGCTCGACCAAATTTGCTAAAATTTCGCCAGCTCATTTGTGAAAGCTCAAAGATTAGTCCACATAACACAGATTGTGATCGCAAATTGGGTGTCATGGCCCCTTTAATTTCTTTAATTACTCAGCCTAAGATGCCTGCCGCCACAGAAAAAGTAATTATGAAGGCAGCGTAAATATATCTCATTTTTCTAATTTTTAAGGATTTTCGGACACATTTCTTGAAACACGTACCCTGTAGACGAATTACGTGCAGTGCAAAGCAACGAAAACAAAAAGAAGGCCCATAAACGACACTGACACTAAAAACGAAAAAAAAAAAAAGAAACTTGGAGCACACTTTATCCTCGCTTTCGAGAGTAAAACGCGATAGCGTAATCCGGATCATGTTCGTATCTCCATCCCAATTACTAGCACGGCTTCGCTTCTCGGGTGACACCTAAACCGTGCCGCAAGGAAAGCCAGAGTGCGGACGCACATCGGCTCCAATGTTCACGCATGCGGCGAGACGGAACACGGAAAGCACGCCCGTGGGACCTTTGCGCCATCTCCGAGATGTGCGTATCACCAACGCTAAATGGTGTACAGATCTAGCTTTAGCAAGTTACGGAAATACGGTACGCAAATACGGTAAGGTCCTTGATATGAAGTGCGGGCCGGGCAGGCAAATGGTCATTTTGCGTTATGTATGTCATGGCGAAGAAAATTTTCATGAGGGGGGGGGGGGTCATGGGCCCGGTGTGCCACCCCCCTGGCTACGCCACATGTGTGGTGGCCGAGCGGCTAAACCCCTCGCGACACGGAACAAGGGCAGCAGGTTCGAATCCCCGATCTCTCGAACCTAAGATTTTTAATTATTTCTTTATTTGCATCCACCTCGAATTTCCGCTCACTGACAACGCTGATCTATCGCTCACAACCACAGACGCCGACACCGGAATTTCTGCGAACCGACGCCGCTCCGTACAGAGTGGGGACATTCTTTGACGGGGCTCTTGCCGCCACAACCGGTTTTCGGACTTTTCGGAGCACTGCCCGCCATTTTCATGCCCTGCCCTCGTGTCGGGACGCGGATAGTAGTCGGTTGCGGTTTTCAGTTCGGCGTTCACAGCGCTGCCGAGTTACCAGTCGTTGTGCGACAGTGTGCTCAAAACATTCCACGAATGGTTGAATTTTCCGAGAGACTCAAAAAGAAAATTTTTCTGCGTGGCAGGTTAAAGGGACCCTGAAACGGTTATTTGAAGCTTTGTCAGCGTTTAGACTAGAGCCTCATCGAACCATTGGCACCACAAATTTAGCGGCACGCCGTGTACCAAGGCGGCTACGGACAATTATAACATACCCTCCATCTCACCCCTGCCTTGCCTCCTCAACTCATGAGACACGCTGGCATCGCTGGCGATCGCAGAGCTCACGTGAGCACACTCGACGATTTGAGCTTCGCCCAGTGATGACCTCCGAGATTGCACGCCGACAGGTTGCGTGCATCTCGGAGACCATAGCCCAGTGCGCCCGGCAGCACGCACGCCGTCTGGCAACAGAGACATCGCGGAGTGGTTGATATCTGCTCCGACAGGTGCCGCCACCCTACCAGCCAATTTTTCGTGCCCGCACACCGCAGCCCCAATGACGTCGCCAGCAGCCCCAATTGGCCCCAATGACGTCGGGCGGACACTGCATGTCGTACTCGCAAGCATAGGCGTGCGCACGAGGGGGGGCAGAGGGGGGCGGCCGCCCCCCCTAGTCACCTAAGAAGGGGGGGCGCAAAGTCTGCCCCATACATTGACTAAATAGGGAAGGGGGGCGCTGCGACGAGCCTTCGCCCCCCTGACGGGGAACCCTGCGCACGCCCTATGCTCGCAAGGGGCGGTTGAAAACACGCTTGGGCTGAGCCGCAGTGATCTGCAGCGATTCGCAGCTTTATAGCGTTGTAATAAATTACACAGTGTAAGCAGAGAGCTTAAATTAGTCTGTAAATGAGCCTTAGGACTTGGTCTACTGGCCCAATGTGTTTGTACAAAATCGTCAAAACCGTTTCAGGGTCCCTTTAAGCCCGAGAACTGGCACCCTAGAACAGAAACAGCTCCACTCACGTGAAACTTGGGGAGGTGCGTAGCACCGGTGTTTCCCATAGGGACACGTCAGTAGCAATAAGAGGACAGCGTCCTCTCATATAGAGCAACTCTATGCAGCTCCCGCCTCGGCGATCAACTATATGGGCCACCCCTCGAGCCCGCAAAGCGGCAAAGAGGCAAGACCTCGACGTCCCCACGTGGGAGGCCTAGGCAGGGCCATTCAAATTGCTGGTTTTCAATTAAAATTTATTCCTCCTCCTCCTCCTTGCACTATTCATTTCCGGGATATTATTTTTACTATTCAGCACACTTTGCTTTTACCTGCCAATCATAAATGGTAATGTATCTAGACATACAAGAAATAAAATGCAACACAAACTTGCAGTATGCTATTAACCACTAGAAATAATTTTAAAAGTAATATTCTCCAAATGCTCTATTACGCTTTTTTTTATTGTCACCCATCATATTGCATAGATTCATGGGGGGTGGACCTCTAAAACATATCTACATCGAATATTAAACAATGCTAGATATGATGAACGCAGCCTACCATAGTTTCATAAAATGAATTATTACCATTTGATGATTTACGACCGCAAAAAATTACACGTATTATCCATAACGCCATTCAGTGCAACCTGCCCTTTCATATATCAATACTTTCATCCTCTTCCCGCCTTACCAGGCATGCCACACTGCACAATTTAAATCTTGCACCCCTACTTTTGCTTCCACCTACTAACAATGTTTATGGAAAACGATTAGTACAATTTGCATGAGTCAAGATCTGAAATGATACACCGTATCAAATAACAGAAAGCAAAGTTTTTTTTCTGTGCGCTGAAAAAATATTTTCTTCAGTATAATAAACAGTTACACTAGAACATACTTATGCTGCAATCTCTGCTTCATTAGATATTAATTATATATCATACTTGACATGGTTTATGTAACTCTGTATTTATATTTGATGTATGGTATACATACAATCTGTTGTATGCACATAATATGTTGCACGATACTGCAATTGTCTTATCATAAATGTTTCTTTTTTGCATTGCTCCATCTTTTGCCGCGCTAGAGAATTGTCAAATGTCCTGGATTTTAGGGGCGAAGCTCCTAAGGGTGTGGGTCTGTCCCTCCTCTGTAGTTGTCGTAGTAGTAGTAGGTAGGTAGATAGCCACGTATAGTGGAATGTACCCACTCCACGTGATAAAGATGACGATAACGCAGTATAGTGGAATGTACCCACTACACGTGATAACGATGAAGTATAAGCGCATTCCAGTATAGTGGAATGTACCCACTACACGTGATAACGATGACATCATTCACTTCGTGGATATGGCATGATTTTAGGGGTGAAGCTCCTTAGGGTGTGGGTCTGTCCCTCCTCTGTAGTAGTACTAGTAGTAGTACTAGTAGTAGTAGTAGTAGGTAGCCACGTGTAGTGTAATGCACCCACTCCACGTGATAAAGATGACGATGACGCAGTATAGTGGAATGTACCCACTACACGTGATAACGATGAAGTATAAGCGCGCTCCAGTATAGTGGAATGTGTGGTCTGGTACGCGCTTATACTTCATGGTCATCAGCGACATCGTTATCACGAGTGGTGGGTACATTCCACTATACTGGAACGCGCTTATACTTCATCGTTATCACGTGTAGTGGGTACATTCCACTATACTGCGTCATCGTCATCTTTATCACGTGTAGTGGGTAGATTCCACTATACTGGAGCGCGCTTATACTTCATCGTTATCACGTGTAGTGGGTACATTCCACTATACTGTGTCATCGTCATCTTTATCACGTGGAGTGGGTGCATTACACTACACGTGGCTACCTACCTACCTACCTACTACTACTACTAGTACTACTACAGAGGAGGGACAGACCCACACCCTAAGGAGCTTCGCCCCTAAAATCACGCCATATCCACGAAGTGAATGATGTCATCGTTATCACGTGTAGTGGGTACATTCCACTATACTGGAACGTGCTTATACTTCATCGTTATCACGTGTAGTGGGTACATTCCACTATACTGCGTCATCGTCATCTTTATCACGTGGAGTGGGTACATTCCACTATACGTGGCTATCTACCTACCTACTACTACTACGACAACTACAGAGGAGGGACAGACCCACACCCTTAGGAGCTTCGCCCCTAAAATTTTTGCGGTGGTCGATTCGTGAGGCAATAAACTCCCCTTTAATGAGCCATTCAATGGGTAATTGAAAAGTGTTGCAGGGCCCCTTTAGATTCAGCTATGTATGACGAGATTTCCACCACAAACCAGCAAACATACTTATATCTCAACAACCCATTTGTCTGTAGAATTCAAAGGCAACCTTTCCAAAACACGATGGAACAGAGTTATGATAAGCTACACTGTAGTCCACCATGTTTTATTTATTGAAATTCTTTTCTGAAAACAATGTGTTGCACTGGCACAGGAAAAAAAGAACAAAACAAGGCTTGAAAGCATCAATGTCACAACACAGGGGTGAACAAAAAACAACAAACAGCCTTACACCAGCCAGATGCCCATAGAAAGCAAACAGTGAAATGCTCGCTAACAAGCCTACATCCACAAAGGTTCTTTACTCAAACAGAGAGGTGAACCTGCAGAACAGACAACAGTGGGGGAGAAAAAAATTAAAGACATGCTCACGACAAAACTGTACTGCCTAATATAGGTCATACAAAAGTGCTTCTCCAGCCAATGCTTCTCTCACTATATTAACATACAAAAGAACAAGTCCCCGCTAATGATTCACAGTGCCGCTAAAAGTCTCGCGTGTCACAACATTCGATGAAGCTCTGTGCATGAACTGTTGACAGCTTTTATCGTAGTAGCATAGATGCACTAACGAAAGTGAAATGCAGGAAAATGTAGACAGGAAAAGCAGCGTGGGTGGTGAAAACCCGTCACAGTGGTTTTAAACAAAAACTCCGTTGAATTCTTATTGCAATGACCAACTATGCTGAATGGATCTGGAAAAAAAAAAAGCCTCTCCGCCCAATGGCGTGTCTTGTCAGATGAGAAGTATCCAAGGCTTTCATTTCTAATGCGTCGTTGCATCATCACCACTTCTGCCTTTCCCGTCTACATCACCTGGTGTAGCAGCATCAGTCTATGCAAGTACACTGAAGCAATGATAAAACACAATTGACAAAGCTGTTCCAACCATGGTCCTTCCAAGGTGGGCTTACGGCCAACACGTCCCTCAGTGAACTAAGCACTTGCCTATGATTCCCACTACAAATGTACCAAGCACTCGGCCCAATGTACAAATGCTTCTTACAACAGGCTAAGACAGCAGTATCAAAACCACTGATCAAACAGTCCGCACACATACGCACAATGCACCCTCACTGAGCCTTGAAAGAGACGATGCAGACGCTACGACTCGTTTCGCTAAAGCAGGCTCATTACTAGGTGCATTCGCGCAATCCAATACAAAAACTACTCCCCGCAGAGCCAGGCGACTTGAAGCACAATGCAGAACAGCCTTACATATGTCTAGTGCCTTTATTTCATTCATGCCAGCCCATTTTTAAGATGGTAGAGTGGCATGAACATGCATACTTTGAAGATGCAGTGACTCTTCTAAACAAAACAAAAGCCGCACAGAGTGAAAAAAAGGTGGAAAAGACAACAGTGAACAGGCAATCGTAGTGTTCTCACAGTTGACAACTGTGATTGCAACCTCTGTACAATACTATCAATAGAACAAACTCATGCAGGCACAAATTAGAGCAATGACTAGATGCCAGCATCCCTTTCAGTACACCAGTACAAACGCAAAGGCACCCGGAACTAAACTCTTCAAATGCTTGACGGGGAACTTAGATGCAATGTGCAACCAGGTACTGTGCTTATCTGACACTGCATCACACGCTGCCTTAACGAAGCCTAATGAAGCTGCAGCCTTTTCTTATAAAATCCAGAACATCTCAAAAGCCAAGAATATACGATAAGCCACCTGCAAGGCCTTTTGCATTAAGATGTTCTATAACAAACTGCACGTAAGAGTTACAACTCAAACTGGCACGGAAAAAAACAGCAACATATAAATGTATCGTGCATGTGCAATCACTCGTAACACAGCGATTTTCAAATCATCAATGAGGCAGCGCCAATGAAGGCAAAAAAGGTAAAGATACATCGATCTATGCGCACACACACAACTGTAGCTCCCAGCCCGTGCAACCACGAACATTAGAACGGGGTGGGAGCAAGGTCTCACTCAAAAGAAAAAAAAAAAAAAAAAAACGCGTTTCTTGTAGCAGGGACAAGTCACTATGACACGCAGAGAAAAATGCGCCCGGGACGTGGCATCCAAAAAAGGGGACAGAAGAATAAACCACTTTGCGAGAGAGTTCTCTCAATGCACACGAAAAGAAGGCGGTTGCATGTCAGGCACGTTGAACCACCAGAAGCTGTCTATGTAATCCTCTCCTTCCCGAAAGGCCAAGCGTGGGGAAGGGAATCTGCAACACTGCGCGAAGTGGAAGATGCTTCGTCACGATTCATGACTTGCAAACACGCTCGTCTATGTCCTGGGATCTTGTCAGCCTACTTGTCCTGCACAGCCGCCGTTTGCTTCCCACTAAAGCTGAATTATGACGTATCACTTGGGTGCTTCGTTTATCTTCATAGACGTGCTGAAAAAAATAGATCCACACGATCAGAGCACGAAAAAAGGTGATCAAGATGCAGAGATGAACAAACTTCGGCATCTGCTTAAAATCTAAATTAGCGACTTCTCGTGATTTCTTTCACAGCGCGCATGTATCGCAAGACCCGTGCCTTCATCCGAGATGCACTTTCCATCAGTAGCATATAGCCCAGTTATACAGTCGAACCCCTTTATAAGAGGCACTGATATAAGAGACAAATGGGTATAAGAGACACCAGTGTGCCTACAGTAAAATACGGGTTGATAAGAAAATGCATACGTGGTACCCTGCTTAAACAGACACCTCATATAAAAGGCAATAATTGCTGCCCGGAGCATGCCTCTTATAAAGGGGTTCAACTGTATTTACAACTGCATGACATAGCTGGCAGCTTGAAACAATCTTTCCTCGTGCACACGCCTAGTTTCGGAGGTCTCGATTACTCAAATTTCAGAAACACACTACATATGGGCTGGAACAGCACACGCAGCTAGCAAACACTAACATATCCTTTCAGTCACAAGTAAAGTCACTTTTTTTTTTTAGATCTGTGGGAATAGCAAAATTTTGGGTGCAAAGCAAATGCGAATATTGAAGTTTGAGTGCAAATCAAATAGAACATTTTTTGAATAATTTGAAGCGATATTACGGAGAAAAGTTGTAGAGCATTCCTAAGCATATTCTTATGATATAGCGTTTCTTTTGGCTAGGTTGGTGACGCGCTGGAGGGGCAGTGTTTCATAGTTGCCTTATCAAGAATGAGGCAATGCAGAGGCTGAATTGTATTTATTTATATGATTTGTTGCAACCAAAGTGGTATTAACAACACTTTATACGTGAAAGGCAAAGATACTATTTCCTCAACCTCTCCTCCACTTTCAACTTCTGTGGAAGCCCAACTACCGTATTTACTCGCATAATAGGCGCACCCCCCAGTTTGATCGCAAGATATCAGAATTTTTATTTCCGCGCATAATAGGCGCACCCCAAACTTGGCCGTGATCAGTAGTTCTGTACCGCATTTGCAAGGTTTCAATTCGACGCCCTCTTACGTTAACTGGAGCGAGGAAAAAGAAAAGAAAAAAAGACCGTGGCAGTGCTGCGCCAGCTGCACGGGCTCGCCGAGTGAGGAAGAAGGGCGGTTGCCTAGGCGTCGGAGTAGCCTTTGCACCGGCGTGGCTCCCGGCCGCTTGCCGGCTGCGCGCGATCCGCGGGGAACGTGCGATCGCTTCCATATCAAGTGCGCTTTGAGTTTTCTGTTGGAAAAAGCGTCAGTGCACATTTGTGGCCTCGTCCGCAAATTTAAAAAGCTTTAATGCTTTCCCGACGCAAGCTTTCGCCTTTGCTGCCACTACGCGGACTTGCACAAGCACACGGCAGACTTTTGTCGCCGCTGATTTCCCGGCCGTGAACCTCAACATCGTATCACGCGTGCTGCTCTTGAATCAGTGCTTTTCGACGCCCAATCTCCATGTTGTCTTGTACAAACTT
>JALIZH010031210.1:0-15618 GCA_030522465.1 Rhipicephalus appendiculatus | reverse complement strand
TGAAGTGGGTTGAATGAACTGGCATGAAGTGGGAATGAAGTCGGTGGAGTGGCGGGAGTATTGGTGGGCGTAGTGGTGAGCGATGGGAGTCGTGAGTAGTGGCACTTACCCGTTTTTGATCCAAGACGGCCCCCGTACACGAAAGCATCGACTAAGATGAGCTTCGCTGTTAAAAGACAGAAAGATGCGGGTTCTGTGCGATTGTTAGCATTGAAAAAATAGTCACCGAAACAACAGTGCAGCAACACATCAGCGACGCATTTTCGATAGCGTCGTTGTAAAATTTTCATAACGTCGGTGTACTAACAAACGACCGCATCACCATGTGGTTTAAAAAAAAAACATGTCTTTAGGCGCAGCGGCACCGCAACACTAATTCAACATGGCGCTGCGTTTGAGAGTCAGGCACGTCGGAGTTTGATTCCAGTGTCCATAGGAGCTCGCGAGAGTAACAAGCTCATGCAGGCACGCATCGAGCACTGGTGCTTGAGTGTTTCATGAGCACTCAGCCGTTTTGCTTGTCGAAGTGCGGTAATTGGCGACTGCTCTCATCCACTCATTTTAGGTCTCCCAAAGTGCGTTCTACGTGTCTACGGTCGATGACACGAAAGGGAGGTCGAGGGTAACAGGTGCCTTTCGATTTTAGATGCGAAGCATCTTATGCTCAGGGGCTGTGTCCGTCCCTCCCGCGTACCCCGTCCGGCGTCCCGCGTCTGGTCACTTTCATGAAGTAATTAACCCTTTCAGTCCCGAATTAACTATTTTCAATGTAAGCAACTAGTTTTTCCATTTTGAGATGCGCATGATCGTGGTAGTCCAAAAAAAACTGAAAAAATATTTGCTCACACTTTTCAGTGAAGAGTAATTAATGGGACAATTAATTTAATAAATATTTATTATTTAATAATATTTCAACAATTTTTACTTTGTTTATTACTTCAAATGCTATTTAGACAGGATAGCATAATGTCCAATAGCCAAAATTCAAATTTCCGGCACAGAACTAAAATAAATGCCCTATCTCTGCACAGTGAAAGAAGACTCTGCCTCAGCAAAATGCGCGAACAGCACAACCGCTTCTGTAATTTCTTCGTTCAGACGTGACCTTGCTTTATTGAGTGTGCCATGTTGACACCACATGTAGGGCAGATGCTAAATACGGGCTCTTGAGGAAGAACAACGCTTTATATTTACCAGATGCTTGCTGACTGACCTACATAATTTAAGATTCCAAATGGAATCACTGGGACTGAAAGGGTTAAGCAGCCACTATGCGAACCAGACACTGTAGTACAATAAGGCCGTCAACCACCATCACAGTCATGAGAATCATGGCAGAGAGCACAGAGTGGCTGCTTAGCAATGGCTAGGCAGGTGGTGGGTGGAAGCAAAGGATAACGCGCTCTACCGGTGGTGTCTGTCGCCCACATTGACTTCATTCCTTGATCTTGCTTGCATGTGTTTGCGGGAGCTTTGTCCGTCCCTCCTTCCCGCGTCCCACAGCCCCTCTCTCTCATCTCTTACGCTCCCGCCCTTTCTCTCCTTTAGGAATTCTATACTCTACGGAGCGGCGCCCGCGTCCCGTTGATTCCATTCCTTGATCTTGCTTGCATGTGCTAGCGGGGGCTTTGTCCATCCCTCCTTCCCGTGTCCCACACCCCCCTCTCTCTCCTCTCCTACGCTCCCCACCTTTCTCTCATCTAGGAATCCTCTACTCTACGGAGCGGCGCCAGCGTCCCGTTGACTCCATTCCTTGATCTTGCTTGCGTGTACTTCAGGGGCCTTTGTCCGTCCCACGTCCCACCTCCTCTCCTGCGCTCCCACCTTTCTCTCCTTTAGGAATCCTCTACTCTACGGAGTGGCGCGCACGACAGGTGGTGCGACAGCTGCATACTCCGCTGGGGGGCGCCACGGTAGTTCCGCGGTATGAAAATGACGGAGCGCGCTCGCCTCATTCTCTCTCTCCTGTGGAGCGCCGCGATGGCTAACCATCCCCCCGCTGCTTCGCGTCCACACATGGTTCCCTTTAGCGGGAGATGCGGAAGTTTTTTTTATTCGCGGACCGCAGGGAAGCTCCTTGCTTTTTATACGGACATGTTGCAACCGACGTCATGCCTCTTTTTTATACCGCAATGCCTCATCGTCAATTTACTGAAATGGGGCAGGCACTTGATGCGAGAGGCTTAGGGCAACTTGGCGTCGCCTGATTACGGTGCTCATCCCCCACGTTACGTCAGTGGTTCTCGCACTGAAGTGGGCAGTACAGCTTAGCACGTTGCCCTGTACAGCCATCCTGCCAATTATGCCACGAGGGGTGTCACCTTATTCGCTGCCCTAAATCTGTGATAGATTGCGGTTGCATTGCGCTTTTCTTAGTGTGCGAGCCACCGTTATGTTCAAACGCAGTGCCTCCTACAGCTGCTACTTCTTAACTCTTTCGTTACCGTGTCCATAGGACATGGGTCACCGGTGACCCATACGCGCCACAAGCTATTTTTAAAATATGAGCGCTCCTATGGACTTGCAGCGCCATCAGTCGTATTCTCTAGGCACCAATCTTTCATTTTTTGCGTAGTTTGTATTTTTCCCGTGCGGCGGCGATTTAAGCGGCGGTTTACGAAGATGGCAGACGCTTTTGTTGCCGGTCCCTCGCGCCTTGGGAAATAATTTTCCATAGCACCTGGTAGCTTGCAGAAAGGGCTGTTGTTATTCTGCCACTCTTTCACATGGATGCAAGAAGCTTTTTTTTTTAATCACACAATTCCACATATGTTTTGTGTAGTGAAGTCATACATAATGTTCTGGCGCCGTCTGCGACACTGTACTTTCCCAGTTAAGATTTTTTTTTCTTGAGCAACCATAGAGCGCAATATGTGCATATATACATGGTTCAATAGCCCATTTCTTTCCCTTTTTTACTAATATTTACTGTGCTTCTGTGTGTGAGAAATTTGTGCAATAAAAATAAAAAAAACTGTGCAACCTGGCTGAACAAGACACTTTCTACTGGGCAACAAGTAAACAAGTGTAACTCGTGCAGTTGTTGAGCTAGGTCAGTGAAGCTTTTCTGTTAGGTAGATGTCTCCTATCTAAACAATTTGTATATTTCAAAATATTTTCCAGATTTACTTCTTTTATGTAGTAAACATACAATTGCAAATGTTCTTTCAAATTTGCAAGAAATGTTACTGTAAGGTTGCGCTCTGCGGGACACCCCCCCCCCCCCCCTCCTGCCAACGCCCACATTCCTGAGCTCGAGGGACAAGGGATAGAGGGTGCGCCCCCCAAGCTATGCGGGTGCGGCGGACGTGACTCACCCCTCTGCGCCTTGCTTGGAATTACCTGCCCAACCCTTTTGCTCCTTCTGCTACCTGCCCGATCCTGGCCGGTGCCGATGACCGCAGGCAACGCGGACTGATGGAGGAGGGGGGATACAGGGGATAAAAGGAGCGGCCCAAGAGACCGCGACGGCTTTTTGCTACTGAAAAGCTTGCCGGCTAGACACCGGCACTGCAGCTTACGGCCCCACTGAGGGTCGTTTTCCCTTTTTACTTTCTGTCGTATTCCTGTACATAGTTTTGTACATAAAGTTTGTTTTAAAACGTCCAGCGGCGAAGGCGTCTTCTTCCGAGGCAACTTCACGAAGACGGCGGCGATCTCCATAGCGAAGCGCGGGCCCGGCCTTGCTTCGCTCCCAAAGAACCTGACCGAACGCTCCACGAGTTCGGACAAAAATTTACTGGCGCAGTCGCACAGGATCGCCGCACACTGAACGACCACTGGACGAGGCCTTGAAGCAAGGTGACTCAAGGACGACAACAAAGGAGCTGCAAGATCTGGAGTAGCAGCAGCCGAAGCCTAACCTCGCCTACAGCGCGTCGTGAGCTCCGGGAGGACCCGGCAGACATCGAGCGATCGACCAGCAGCCGTCCTCGCCAGGACCGCCGCGAGAGGCTTTCCGGGGGACAACCGAGCATCAAGCTACGACGCGACGCCGACTAGCTTCCAGCCAGGAAGACAGACCCCAGCGTCGAGAGCACCGGCGGAGAGAGTCCGGCATAGTCGCGAACATCACCCCCCAGCAAAGTGCACAGGTGAGCCTTTCCTGTCACATTCCTGATGACCTCTGTGTTGTTTGGGCTGGCCCGCTCATATGCTCACTAGGTTCGGGCACTTAAACCCCGACAAGCGCCGCGCTAGCATGCTGGGGAGCGAGAGCGGGGATGGTGGGGCTGACCAGAACCATGGCACGCCCGGCCCCTCCATTTCTGAGAAGGAAATGGAGTACAGGCTTAAGCTCGCCGAAGAAGAGCGGCGGTCTTTGGAGATAAAATTGCAGATCGCCCAGCTTCAAAGGGACAGCCCAGCGCGGACGCAAGGTATCGGGAGTGATACGACGTCCCAGAGCGCCCAAATGAAACTTTTGAGGCACTATGCACAAATGCTGTCAGGTGCGTTTCCAAAATTTCCGGCTGACGGGGAAGTTCCCGTGTGGTTCGAGTCGGTGGAGAGCTCCTTAGAGGCGTACAGCGTGCCGAGGGACTTCTGGAGTCTCATTGTTTTTCCTTTAGTCGCTGAGCGTGTGCCATACCTCTCTACGCGGCTTACACCCGAGCAACATCGGGATTTCGACATTCTGAAAGGCGTCGTGCTAGATGAGCTTAAACTGTCAGCGGCGGAATACCAAAGGCGATTTCTCACGGCCACTAAGCGCCGCCGGGAAACATGGAAATCATTTGTTACTCGCGTAGAGAGTTATTTGAACTTCTACGTCGAGGCTCGCGGCGTCTCCACTTTCAAGCGCCTGGTCGAGCTTTTCGTTGCCGACCAGATAAGGGCGGGTCTAACTGAAGAAGCGGTCAGATACGTTAAATTGCGCGAAGGCGAGGACTGGCTGAAGGCCGGGGGAGCTTGCGCGTTTGCTGCAGACATTCGAGGAAGCTACCGGGGCAGGTAGTGCATGCAGAAAAGCTGGAGCTGCGAGCAAGGGAGAGCCGACGGGCGGAAACGTCGAGATGCAGAACAAACGAAAGAGCGCCGAAAGTGCGGAGACACAGGCGCGAAAGTACGCGAAGGGAAAACCCGCCACGGGAGGCAGGAACCAGCCGCGCACGCACGGGTGCCCTAGTTGCGGCAGCTGGCGGCATCCTGGAGACCACTGTCCATTCGCGGGCGGGAACACAGGCGACGCCGAGGGCGATAAACGTACCGAGAAAGTAACTGCGCGCGTCTCAATCGGTGGCGGCGAACCCGAGCTTTCAACACTCCAGGCGGTTCAGCTGAATTGCGAGCAGAGACGGCTAAACGCGATTGTCGACACAGGCGCAGAGATCACAGTGTTGCGAGAAAGCAGTGTACCAGAGCACCTCGCTAAACCACACGGTACCGTCAATTTGGTATCTGCCTTCGGTGAGAAGGTGGAAGCAAAACTCGCCGTCGTCCCTCTCGCGATACAGGGGTCGGGTTCCCCAATCCAAGACATCGGCACCGTGATGCCGGTAATGTGCGCGCTCACGAACAGATTGGCACACACAGACTGCTTAATATCCGCCGCCACCTGGAAACTGCTGCGCGCCTCGCCCGCGGAGAACAGGGAGGTACACGCGGCCGCGGTAGAGACACGATCGCGTCCAAACGCCGACGAGAACGTGAACTTCGGCCGCCCCGCTGTGGTTAGTGCCGAGCTTTCGACAAACGACGAGTCAATGCGGGAAACGGTAGCCGCAGCTGAGGCCGAGGAGGACCCCCCACGAGGCATTGCAGTCTGAGCAACCAAGCGACGCGACAAATTTGCGCGACGAGCAACGCGACGATGAAATTCGGAGTAACGCCGGGCGAAATGCAGCAATCAGTACCATGCATCTTGAGGATGCAGTACTGTGTGAGGCCACCGCCCTTGCCACGCCAAACCTCCGAACACCGTACGTGCTCTCCACTGGCGCATCCACTGTAGCTGCAGGTGCGTGCCTGACGCAAATCCAAGATGACGGCTCCGAGATGCCGATTGCCTTCGGTAGGCATTGGTTTACATCGACGCAGACGCGGTGGGCTGTCATTGAATGCGGGGCATCTGCAGTAATTTGGGCTTTCAAGAAATTTGAGGTATGTGGCTTTGGAGCTAAGGTGCCTGTCATCGCCGACCACTACCCGCTCTCGTACCTCACATGCAGCAAGCCCCAAGGCGTAAATCTGACACGTTGGTGGGGTGAGGGACCAGCCCGGGCACCATTCGGGTCCTACGGTCTTGTGACAGGGAGGGTTCCCTGCCCTTTTCGTGCAGATGGTGCGTGGCAAAGTGAACTTTCGACCACTGGACTGACTGCCATCACATGATTTTTAAAGTGAACTGTGCGACATGTGCATGTGCCGCATCTCGGCAATTTGAGCGTGTGCGGGTGACATGTTTACCTTCCTCATGTTATGTTGCCTGTCGCGCGAACCTTTTTTTTTTTTTTTGTTATTTCATTTGTTGCATCTGTTTCATGATGAACAAATCTTGGAAGGGAGGTGTAAGGTTGCGCTCTGCGGGACACCCCCCCCTCCTGCCAACGCCCACATTCCTGAGCTCGAGGGACAAGGGATAGAGGGTGCGCCCCCCAAGCTATGCGGGTGCGGCGGACGTGACTCACCCCTCTGCGCCTTGCTTGGAATTACCTGCCCAACCCTTTTGCTCCTTCTGCTACCTGCCCGATCCTGGCCGGTGCCGATGACCGCAGGCAACGCGGACTGATGGAGGAGGGGGATACAGGGGGATAAAAGGAGCGGCCCAAGAGACCGCGACGGCTTTTTGCTACTGAAAAGCTTGCCGGCTAGACACCGGCACTGCAGCTTACGGCCCCACTGAGGGTCGTTTTCCCTTTTTACTTTCTGTCGTATTCCTGTACATAGTTTTGTACATAAAGTTTGTTTTAAAACGTCCAGCGGCGAAGGCGTCTTCTTCCGAGGCAACTTCACGAAGACGGCGGCGATCTCCATAGCGAAGCGCGGGCCCGGCCTTGCTTCGCTCCCAAAGAACCTGACCGAACGCTCCACGAGTTCGGACAAAAAATTTACTGTTACCTTTAACGATTTTTTCTGCATATTAGTTTCCAAGTTTAGTTTTTTAAACCTACACACGTCAAAAGTACATTTACTTAGCTTTCTCTTGATGTATTGCATTACAGTATAACCATTTTATTACTTATTACAAAAAAATACCAACAAAAACCTACGAAAAGTTGCCCATTTTCCCACGGTAACGAAAGAGTTAACCAGTGGACGGTAGCTAACTTAGATTTGCCAAGCATTTAATGTTTTTTGTCAATATGTGATAACGGTGATATGAACAAACGCGCAGAATCGGGCTTCTCCCCTAAAGGTGTATTGCTGCGGTAAAGCCAGCTCTCACGGTAACCTGCAAACGTGTGCGTATGGCGTCGTACATGCAGGTTACTGCCATTATCAACGCTCTTTAGTACTTACGAAGTCTATTTCAGTGTCATTTCGTGGACTAACCGATAAACATCTAAATGAATCATTTTATTTTATTCGTTTAAAATTGAAATATTTTAACGCGAAATGTGCTTATTTAGAACCACCATTCTTATTACGATATTTTAAAGACGTGAAGTGTTCGCACTCGTAGATCGCATTAAAAGAGAGTAGGAGATTTCTCTATTTCATGCATAATGCAGATCATGAGAAGTGAGATAAAAGGCGGCCTTGAGGCAGCTTGACATTAGCTCTGCATAAACAAGGTTATCGCGCAGCTTTGCCGACGTCCCGCAGTAGAAGTGCCCGGTGAAGCGAACTGCTGGAAACGAGAGCACACAAGCAATGCAGGTGTTCAGAGAAGAAAAAACAAAAAATAAAATCGCGACGGGGAAACGTCGAGAAGGCAAAAGCACCGAAATGGATCTTGCCGTCACCGACGGAGGCTCATTAGACATTCACGTCTAAATTAGCCGCTCGGCCATGCGGCAAAAAAAGGGCTTGCTGAAGGGCGGGAAAGAGAGACAGAGCGAGTGCTGCGGGGAGAAGAGAGCAGCCCAGGGGAACAGCTTCGGCCCGTATTACAGGCGACAAACTCCGAACCGAAACCGACTACGAAGCACGTGTACGGTACAGGAGAGAGAGAAGAGTATAAGAGATTATAACAAAGAAAGCAGAGCGATGACCCATGTTGGAGGTGCAACGTGACAAAACGACGCAAAGAAAAAAGTTAACAGAGAGGGAGAGGCTGAGTAAAGCGCACGGAAGCGTGCAAAGGTGGAGACGCTGGGACGAGCTGGAACAAGCCGCTGCCGGAAAGCGCTGTGTCACGTAAACGACCAACGACTATGTTGCCGGGAGCTCTCGTGGTGGCGACTGCGGATGAGGGACAGAGAGAAAGTGTGGGCGAGGAAGAGAGAAGACTTGGGGGGAGGGGAGCTGAGTGCACCTGAGGTAGTAGCGGCAACGTGGAGGGGGTGTGAAAGCGCGCCCGCTGCCGCTGCTCACCGCCTGATCGATAGATGGCACTGACGCTGGGTTATTCTTTTTCTCTCCCGCAAACTCCTTCTTTTCTCTTAACTGCAAGGTGGTGGTGGGAAGAGGCTTGCCTCGTTGTTCATGTTGATGTTGTTTCCTCGACGTGTTTATGTTTCTTTCACCCCTCATCTCCCCTCTTTCCCTCATCCAATATCTGGTACCTGTTTTTTTTTTTTTTCACAGCATTGTGAAGCACGTGACCACAGCACAAAAGGCAAAAGCCAGGCTCTCGCCGAAAACGGTCAAAGCGTGAGCTAGCGTGGGAGGAAAGCGGCTCGAGAGGGTGGGGGGGGACACAAAATAGACAAAAGCGAAACGAACAAAAGCCTGAAAGGTGCCCTCTATTTCGATTCGGGGACGTGACGAGTGAAAAACGTCACACTTTCGAAATGGTCCCGCGTCTGAGCAGTGCCCTCCCCTACGCGCCTATCTATTCCTTTTCTTTTTTACTTCATGTTTTTTCGCCGCCTCATTCTCCCTCTCTCATTCTTTCCCTCCACATTGCGCAGGCGTGAGCTTGACGATAGCCTTCTCGTTGTCATAGTGTTTTGCAGCATTGTTTGTCAATGCTTCGTCTCGCTTTCAACGAAACCTGTGCCTTCTTTCTCTCTCTTCTTTTTATCCTTTGTTTCGTGTACGCTATCTTTTTTTCTTCTTTTCTTTCTTGTTTTTGTCCCGCGCTCGTCACTTAAGCGCTGTCCTTTCGCCGGTGTCGTGCCACGTTACCGAGGTCTTAATTGAGTTGTAACAGCCACCATCAGGCAAAATGACTGTTGGGACGATTCTGCTGCTGCGCTTCTCCCTCGACGCCCTCCACCAGCACACCTCTGTTCTTGTGAAAGCGTACGTGCAGGGTCATTCGGGACGGGTACCCGTTACGACGAGACTGCCGTGGTGCCGCGCACGTACGAAATGCGCATACATTCGTCAAGCTACAACGGCACTGAATCAAAGCCGATGCGTATCTATTCTTTTGAGGTCACCGAGGACGCAGCCATCGCGCGCTGCGCCCAGTTTCAGTGGTAAATTTTAATCCCAGCGTGACAGACCGCGAATAAATGTCGCTATATTATTGGAGTTCTCAGGTTTCCGCACCAACTGAAACTTTTACACAACTTAAGAAAGAGGAGCACTGATGTCAGTTACTATTCTGAGTACGTTATTGTTTGCCTATTTCGAGCATATAAATAGCGCAGGTGATCTTTTTCTAAGCGGCGCATGCGTTATAGTAGCATCTAAATTAAACAGTGGTGAAGGTGTCACGATGTACTTCTTCGGTATCTGATGCCTTTAATCCGTCGGGAATCATATGAAGAGCCGTAGCAGTCTGCTTACTTATTGATATATTTAGTGACGCTACTAATGGCTCGATTTATACGTTCGTATTGCAGTGGCAGAGATGGGAGGGTCTCCGCTTGAAGCTTTTACACCATCCTAATAAAGCGATTGTGTGGGGAAGTTATTCGCAGAAAATGTGCCATGGTCTTCTACTATGATTTCAAAAAATTTAGCACACAAATAACACCGGTGGCTTTTTTTTTTTTTGAAGAAACAGTAAAACTATCCACACACGAGAGCGCGATGAACCACAGAACTTGTGAAGCTGCGCCGTTTCGTGAACGTCCTTGGAATCCCAATAAATGCCTTATTTCAAGGCAGGATTTTATTTCAGACAAGGAGCAATAAAGGTATCAAAGGAAAAATGAAAAATAGGAGATTTTAAGTTAACTGAACCTGACTGGCTACCTCGAACTTAGAAAAGATAGACAGGCAGCAAATTATTTTAGGGAAGGCGAGATAGTGCAGTGTTAACGTCGCATAAATGAGATACCGATGCATCTAGAGTGGACACTAAGACCTGCTAAGTTAGACCTAATACGTATAAACAATTTCGATGTTTCTCCAAGGTGCTTACACAATTTTCAACATTAGAGAGCATATGTTTAATTTAAACAAACTGATGGGACCCTGTGGCTATATATATGAACAAATGAAAGCTGTAAAAGCCTTGAGCAGTCTTCTTGTATACAACGAGCTTTTCAGTTATTTGTGATAATGTCATGTCGCCCAGACCTTGTGCCTGGTGAAGGAAGGGAGGGCAGAGGGCGTCTTTCATCAGTTTGCAACATTGTTTGTCCATATTTCAACGGAACTTTTGTTGGCATAGAAGAAACAGGGCGATATGCGATAGCGATAGGACGGTGGAAGTAACTCGTCTTACGCGTCGTTTTTACGAGCAGGCGCAGATGCCCTAGTTGTTAAATCAATGTCGTGGGGTGTGTTGACCGCAAGCAGAGCCACGTAGAGTTGCTTGTGGGGACCACTGAATTGTGGGAAAAGGGGGGCACTACTGGCAGCCGCCACATTTCTTTAAAGTCATCACGCAAGAACAATCATGTTCTCTGATTTAGGTGTCCGGTAAGGAAACCCGGGTTGAAGGAATGAATCAAACCTTTATTTCATGGAAGCTTGAGTCGCTATGGGGGATTAGGTGGGAGGTGAGTCTTGAGACTGTTTGATGATCAGCCACTTCATAATAGTTTTTGTCCATCCAGAATAAGTGAACTTCTGTTCGGAACGTGCTCAATTCGGCCGCCTTGGCATGAGGTGCAGCCGCACTGGCCTCTTCTTGAGCAAGTTGAAATTTGCCACTTTGACTGCCGTATGTTGCGATGACTTTAATTATATCTGAAGTGTCACGTGTCAAAACCGGGACATGATTATGAGGTACGCCTCAGTGGAAGGCTCCAGAAATTTCTACCATCTGCTGTTCTTTAACGTGCGCTGTCATCGCTCATTTCACGGGCCGCTTTTCACCGCCATCAAAATTGGACCGCCACGACGGAATCAAAACCTCGACCTTTGGGTCAGCGGGCCAGCATCGCACTACCGTGGTGGATCGGTCAGTGGCTTTCTGTGCGTTAGTATTGACCAGGCATTTAATCTCAAGCAACCTTTCTTTCTCGGAAAAGGTATTCGGGACAATTAAAGCTCATGCCCGGAAATCTGAAGCGCTGTTGATGGGTTAGGACGCGCTCGACCTTTACAGACTTTGGTTCCGGCAACGGGCTCATGGGAAGGACTCGACGCCCGCCGTGGAGCGCGGCTCTCGCACCGAGGGCCTACCGGGTTGACGCGAGGGCACGTAGGCGGCCAGACAAGCGCGGTCGCGCTCAGGATTGATGATGCACTGCGTGAACCGCGAACGCAGACGAGAAGGACGACCGAGCGGGCTCTCTTGTCTCTGGTAAATAAAGGAAAGGGAAGTGGTATATTCCGGTTGCCATGGAAACCATGGCTGCCAAAGAATGAAAAAGGCCGAATAGTGTGCGGTAGGTGGGTGAGCAGGACAACGTTGTGGGCAAGCACGTCAGCGTGGCAAATATGGACACACTTAGTGCTACATCAGAGACGCGATATCAAGTGTGACGATTAGTTTGCGCAGCTTGATGGTAAGCTTCCCCTGACGATGAAGTGTAGTCCCTCAGCTAGACTTTGCGATGAACGAAAAGTTCTCATTTGCCAGAGTCTACGGTAACGCTAGCAAGGTGAGGTGTGACAAAGTATTCACCAACGTTACCGCCGCTAAAAAGCGAAATAACCCAATATTCAGCCCCGTCACGACTGACAACCAGCATATTTTGCTTCGAAGCATGTCTGATCCCTAAGCTTTCCAGTATCATGTTCGCGTGATTCGCTTATTCATAAATCCTAGTCGAGCAGTGTTGCAGACGATGAAATCGACTGGAATTTTTACCCGTATATGTTATGATTGATTGATTGATTGATTGATTGATTGATTGATTGATTGATTGATTGATTGATTGATTGATTGATTGATTGATTGATTGATTGATTGATTGAGTGAGTGAGTGAGTGAGTGAGTGGTGAGTGAGTGAGTGAGTGAGTGAGTGAGTGAGTGAGTGAGTGAGTGAGTGAGTGAGTGAGTGAGTGAGTGAGTGAGTGAGTGAGAGTGTCGTTTAAAACTCCGAAAACAAGTATGCCGCCAGCTTCTCGGTAACGTTAATTTGTTGAATCAACAAAACAAAAATATGATGACATGGTTGTGCACGTGCGTCCGCGACATTTCTCTTTTTTCTCTCATACTTTCTATTTTCTTCCTCATAGTTCTTTTTTTTTACATTGTAGCAAACCGCGTGTGTGATTGGTTGACCTCGCTGGTATTTCCTTGTCTCTTTCTATCTAGCTTAATTAAGACAGCGTACCACAGAACCGTTTGAAGGCGTACCACACATAATCCTCCCCGAGTTTTCCGACGCTATCCTGCTCAAAGCGCGCGCAGTTTTTTCTGCGTTGCGCTGGAAATCCTTGGCCGTAATACTAATGCAAAGCAAACATGCATATTGGATGGAGATTAGTGCTTACTCAATACTTAATCAGGCGAGTTGCGCCGATGATAAAATAAAATACAACTATAAAGGCCCTAGTCAAACAGTGAACATTCAGAAAGCAAGAAAAAACGTTGAAATCGCCCGCACGTGGCGCATGGTATTGATGTGTTTAATCGAAACTTTCATTTGCACCATGCTCCGGAGGAAGAGGAGAAAAAATGCGTCGTAGAAAAGGAGAGATTTATCTGTTTCCGCATCCCAATTTTCCAAGGCACGTGCTTCTACGGACTTACACGAGTTTCATCAGCCGCAGCCGTTATAGGTTCCTAGAAACAAAGCCAAATTCAAACGTTGGAACACAGTAACAATCTTCTTTTATCATTTCTTACTGAAACGCGCTCTGCCTCAGGATTTATGAAACTATTCCGCGCTCCTTTGCGCTATGATACGTTTTGTGCTCCCCAAGACACGAACATCTCATTTTGTGTCCAGGAGCACAAGAAGTTTTTAAAGCCCAGGACGTTAACTACGAATGATGATCTGCGAGAGTTTTCGTTTTTGTGTATTCGCCACATTCGAAATGGGGCTGACGAAGAAGGCAAGGGGGTTTCTGTTTAAACTCGAACTGTTTTTGCTGCGGGTGCACTAAACGCTCGAAACGGCGTTTCTTTTCTGTGTTGGTTTGTCCAATGCGTCCTTGCACTCACGCCGTCGTCATGATGACTCGCGCAATTGCATCGTCATCGCCACCAGGCTATCACCACGAGCGCCATCTGTCGATCACTGCACGCCAGAGGAGGGACAAAGAGATAAAAAAAGAAAGAAAAGGAAAGGTAGGAGATAAAACGAGCAGGAGGGCGCGGACAAGGACATTCTTTAAAACACCGACGAGCCGCCTTGGCGCCTGCAGGCTCGGCCCGAACGCGCCAATATGGTAAAGTAGCCTCGCTCAAAAGCCGTTATTGCATTTTAATGGCGGGGCCTGGCGACGCAGATTGGATCCGAGTGGGCAGTCATTATTCTCTCGCCGTCGCTCTTTTGTATCTCTTTGACGGTGGCCCGTTTGTGTTTCTTTCAAAAACCGCTTGCTTCCTTAATCTGCGCTCAGTTCCGGCTCAAAAAGCAACGATATAAACCTCGGAGCGAAACGCTCGGAATACTTTAACGCAGCTCGGAACGATATTCGAGCCACACTGGCCTGCAAGCCTTCCGTGAGCTGTAAAAGCAAAGTGACTTTGCTTTCTTACATTTCTGTGCGTAATTTGATCGGTGCGTTTGTGTGTTGTTTCGTTTTCCCTCCTATCTTGCACCGAACTACGACTCTCCTTGCAAGCTCGTTTTCACTTTGCTCTTGTTTTAAGGGGCACGTTGCATGATAGACGCGGCCGTCCGGCGTGGAGAGAGTTGAGTGCAGGCCACACCTATTTTCTGTGAAGCGCTTATCTAATACAGCCGAGCGACCTGTACAGACAAAGTCGTGCTTGCGCACATAAGCGTTCGCACAATATAGGGTCAGCTTTGCCAGGCGAGAAAGGTCAGATCGTCCATTAGACGCCACGCGGCGTTCTGGTGTTCACGTCTGGAACTCAATTATGGACCACCCGAGGGTCTATACTAGTCTTTTTTTTTTTGTGCTGTCTTCGCCTTGAATCGATCGCCGCCCCGTCGTCATTTCCTTTTCTTCTTTTTTCTCTTTCTTACAATGTGCTTATCGGACCTTCTCTTATATCTAGGACAGTGTGCGATAATGGTTCGGAACCCTGCCGCTCAATTTGTCACGCCGTGCCACGGTATCAGCGGTAGAGGCTGGTTTCAGGCTTCTCTCTATTCTACAACAATGAACCTTCACGAAGTGAGAGCTTGCCCGAAACAATTGTTCTTCGGGCATTTCGAGATGCGGTGTGCAACAGAAGTGCAGATCGCGGCCAAAAAAAAATTACGATAACTTATCAAAGAATTTTTACAGCAGGGCTTTCAAAGTCTAGGCTTGCCATGTGTCGTAGATAAAAAATAATCATCATCATGAAACCGCACGCGCCATCTTCACTTTCTTCTACATCACCTTCCTCTCTTTCCTCGCTACTAGAATACGTGAGCCGGTTTGTCCGAGGATTGATGCAATAACTTCATGGGTGAGAGAACGAGTACAGAGAGAGAGAAATATATATATATATATATATATATATATATATATATATATATATATATATATATATATATATATATATATAGAAACGCAGAGAGAAATTCATGGCGAAAAAACAATTTTTGCCGCGGCAAGATTCGAACCCGCGTACCCACGATCCAACGACGAGCATCCTAATCACTCGGCTACCGAGGCACTTTTTATTTTCTTTCATGGTATTTATTACAAATCAGGTTTTAGTGTATACATAGCGTACAAAATACTTAAGGCCATTTCTACAAACGTACAGTAAGCGTTACAAAACAAATCCCATACAACATTGTGTTCTAAAAGGGTATTATAGCTGTGCATTTTATGAACTGTGGATACCAGTCCGGCTGAAACTGTAGTTGTTCATAAAAGTATTTTAGCTGTACAGTAAATTGTACGAAATGTGACCGCGATGACACCATTGGTTCTGCATGCCTGTCTAACATGCGAGTTTTCCATAAGCTGTGCATGCCCATTAACACGACCTCTATTCTACTCCTGACCTGCCCAGATAGCGGGGTTCCTATGGGAGCGCGTGTCCCCTCTCTCGTTCAACCGCTCGCCGTTAGTGGCGCTACCTAT
>JALIZH010031209.1:0-11227 GCA_030522465.1 Rhipicephalus appendiculatus | reverse complement strand
GCGTGGCCCGGAACGTGGTATAGGCTAAGCGTGGTGACTTGTCTGGCGGCGGTAATGAGACGCCTGATCTCCAAGATGTGTGGCTCAGTGTTACGCGGCGAGGTGATTCGCCTGTAACAAGGACAGGCAGTCCGTATAGATGGCTACGGGGAGGGTATAGCGTGCCGCCAAAACATGTTTGAGTGCCTCCACTAATCCTAAGACCTCGGCGGCATAGGCGGACGTTGCTCGCTTCAGCCGAAAGCGGCCCACGTGGATGACCGAGGACCTAACGCCAAAGGCGACGTAAGCCGCTCCCGCTGCGCGGTTGGCGTAGGACCCGTCCGTAAAGACGTGCACAGAGCGAGCTCGAAGCGTCACCATAGCCTGCGGTCGCGTAAGGCGTTGAAAGGTGGGAATGGAATGGAGGGATGGGTGCGTGACGACGTCCCTGTGCGGCATGGCCACCCAATCGGGTCGGTACCGCAGAGAGCCGAATGCGACGTATCTCCTCAGAGCAAACAACCTAAACTCGGCGTTAAGGCGCTCGAGTTCCAGGTCTATGGGTGCCGCCCGCAACAAGACCTGCAGCGCTGCCGTACTTGTGGTGCGATACGCTCCTGTTATCGCCAGGAGAGCCACGCGCTGTATGGTTACCATGCGGGCGTAAAGCCTGCAGTCGATATGGGATTCTCCCCACCATATCGGGCAGGCATACGTCAGCGCGGGCAGCACCACCTGGCGATACAACAAAACCTTTTGCGACGGAAGGACGGACGACCTTTGCATGGCATAGAAGGCCGCCACTCGAGCCGCGAGCGTGGTAACCTTATCGCGCAAGAACTCGGCGTGGCAGAAGAAGGAGAGGTGACAATCGAACACGACACCCAGAATACGCAGAGAATCCTTGAGGGCAAGCGGCCGTGGAGCACCGGGTAGGCGCACAGAGAGACGGGTCCGCGACGTGCCGCTTGCGCCGTGTGCGAACAGCACGCAGAAGGTCTTATCGGTGTTTACAGCGACCTTGACGGACCGGGCCCAGTGGGCAACTCGAGCAAGGACCTCGTTAGCGATATCGGCAAGAGCGGCACGCGAGGCGGCCGGGACGACAACGACGGTGTCGTCTGCGTACGCTTGTACGCGTACTCCAGGAGGCAGGGGCAAGGACAGGAGACTGTCAATGACCACATTCCACAAGAGTGGGGAGAGGGGGGGGAACCCTGAGGGCTGCCAAGGGAAGGCCGGGCCTCCACCTGTCCCGCATGCGACCGGAGGAAGACGGAACGGTCCTCAAGGAACGTACGGAGGAGATGGTACAAGCGGCTAGGAAGAAGTCGCTCGCGGAAATAGCGCAGGACGTACGGGTGCCACACGCTATCAAACGCTCCGTGGAAATCGAGCGAGATAAGTAGAGCCGGCGTACGAGCGTTCTTGTATTCGAGCAGCTGCTGCTTGAGCGTGTGCAGCGCCATGACGGAGCTGCGGCCACGCGTAAACCCGAATTGGTTGGGGTGGACGTACCCGCTAGCGTGCAAGAAGTACTGCAGCCTCCCATTCAAGAGCCGTTCGAGCGTCTTGCCAAAGACCGAGCTGACGCAAATGGGCCGATAGGAAGAAGTACGCTCCGGAGGCCGTCCCGGCTTATGGATGA
This sequence comes from Rhipicephalus appendiculatus, assembly GCA_030522465.1. NCBI lineage: Eukaryota > Metazoa > Arthropoda > Arachnida > Ixodida > Ixodidae > Rhipicephalus > Rhipicephalus appendiculatus. The sequence continues at coordinate 9,597 of JALIZH010031209.1, read as the reverse complement.
AGGATACGCGCGCCCGACGCCAACAACTCGGGAAGTAGCCGAGCGTGAGCGCGGCGTTGAATATCATCAGGAAGAACGCCGGATGGAACCGAAACAACTCCTTCATGATGAAGGGAGTGATGTTGTCCGGGCCGGGCGCCGAGTTGTTTGGCGTAGCGCGGAGGACCTCTGCTATCTCGTCACGGGTAAACGGCACGTCCTGACTGACCGTGACGTACGGTTGCGCGGCGAGCGCACGCGTAGGCTGATGGACGGCCTCGTCTGTGGCCGGGTCGTCCACGGCAATCTGCGTGCGGAGAAGCAGCGCGGCCGACTCGAGGTGCGTCGTTGTTTGCGTTCCGTCCGGACCTTCCAGGGGCGGCAGGCAGCGGAACTGATGAAGGCGTCCAAACGCCGCCTTGAACGGGGACGAAAAGAGAGACGCGCGCACGCACGAAAGTGCGTAACCGCGCACGTGCTGGTCTCTGGCGGCCTTGATGTTGCCCCGGAAAGCAGACAGGGCCGCCGCATACTCGCGGCGATAAAAGTCTCGCATGACTGGGTCGCGCGACCTCTGGAAGCGGCGACGCTTGGCAGCAACCTCAGCGCGCTCGATCGCCAACCGGGGGTGAACCACGGTTGACTGCCAGGTCTCGTGCGGACGGGCCGTAGGTGGCGGCGGTACAGACGCTCGTAGAGCCTGTAAAAGGCGGCCAGGACGTGGTCTAACGCCGCGGAGGACGCGATGGCCGCACCCGAGACCTGGCAGAACCAGCGCTCCCGACGCAGAGCCCCAAGCAACTCATGTTGCGCGTAGCGGGTGAGTCGCTTGCCGGCTGTGGGAGGCGCGCCTATCTGCACGTCTATCAGCCTATGCTCCGAAAAGGTGTCATCGTCTCGCACCGTCCAGGAAAAGCCAGCGGAGAGGACCGGCGGACTGGCAAAGGTGACGTCTATCCAGCTTAACGAGTACTGAGTCTCGTAGGTGGGCAAAGACTGTACGTCGTTAAGCGGTAAGAGATGGGCGGAGAGGGCAAACTGCGCAAGCAGAAGCCCTCGCTCGTCGCTCTCTACCGGTCCCCATAAACGATGCTTCGCATTAAAGTCTCCCGCGATGATGACGTTGGGCGAGCGGGAGGCGGAGACGACACGAGCCAATTCATCGAGAATTGGCTCGAGAGGAGAGTGTGGCGGAGCGTATACAGAGACAAAGAGAAACGTGTGGTCCACCGCCTCACAGTAAATAGCCACCACGTATCTCGAGACGTGAGTGGGAGACACGTCGAACGGCGGATTGCGTGTGACAACCGCGGCACAAGGATCGTCGGTCGCCGCATAGCAGAGATAGCCGTGCGGCAACGACGGAATCTTGCCGGACGGACGGTACGGATCGCAGACAGCCGCTAGTCGGGCAGCGTGCCCGTCCATGGTGTCAGTGAAAGTCGACAACGCACGTCGAGCGTGGTCCATGTTGAATTGCAGAAAACTCACGCAGCACGAACCCCCGGAACCCCCCCATAGCGGCGCGGGAGCTGCCGCTAGGTACCGCCATAATTTGTGCGAGCCCGCAAGCGCGCCACCCTGTCGAGCAGCAGCGGGCACTGCGGGTAGCCGGCCGGATGACCGCCAGCATCGAGTCCGGCTCGCCTACATTCTGCACAGGTGACGGCGGGGTCTCCCATACGGACTGTGCAGTCGGCCCCCCAAGTGTCCCTCCGCGCCGCAGCGCATGCACACCGCTTGCGCCGCGTCGTGACGCACGGGGCACGAGCTGCGGCCGTGGCCATATGTAGCACAGAAAGTGCACGTGGGTACGTGCAGATCCTCCGCGGCTCGAATGGATGTCCAACCGACTGATAGACGGGGCTGCTGGAGTATCCTGACAAAGGAGTCGGGGTCGACCTCGAGAATGACCACTGTGGTGCCTGAGCGCTCGCGGAACGAATTCCTCACGCGACAGTTGTCAGGGTTCAGTCGGAGCTGCGGATTACGCTCACTGAGTCGCGTCACGAAATCTTCGGGAGGTATGTCTGGGTCTACGCCCGAGAAGCGAACGTGGGGGGTTACGTTTGGTCGGGATTCGCATCGACAGCGCGTGGCAAGTGACCGCGTTTTCTTCGATCGCAGACTTCATGTGTTCGAGTGTCTCGTGTGTGTGAGCGAAGACGGTGATGCCATACCTTGTGTGCCGCAGAGTCACGTCGCGGATGTCCTTTTCGACGGGGTCGATGTTGGCCTTGATTAGTCGGAGGGCGTCCCGGGCCGGCGTCGCGGTCGGGGCCAGCGGCGTGACGAAGGCCACGTGCTCGTGGAGGGCCGGGGGCAGGGCCGGAACCGACCCGTCCAGGCCAGGTCGCACAGTCGACGCAGTTGGCGCGGCGCCCGAGAGGAGCGCCGCGGCGTAGGTCCGAGGGACCGGCTGGCCGGGAGCACCAGGCAGGAAGGGCCCCGGTAGCGCAGAGGCAGCCCCCGGTTGTGTCGAGGCAGGAGCCGCGTGTGCGGCATGGTCGACGACCGCCTCGGGATGCAGGAGACCCGTCCTGGTCTCGGCCAAGATAGCCCGCCGGTGCAGGGCCGCCGTCTCCCGCCTGCTTTCCACGAGCTGGTCCTTGAGAGCCCGGATCGCTCCACGATCCGCGGCAGCATCGGCTCGAAGATCAGAGTATAGCTGCACCATCTCAAAGACCTTGGCCATGATAAAGTGTCGGGCCGTTACAGGGATGCGGTTTCCCGCGTCGACGCAGAAGCGCGACAGCTCCTCCTCGATCTCACGCGCTCTAGCCTGTACGCGCCTTCCGACGTCATCTGTCGAGCTAGAGGGGACCGCAGTTCGCTCGGAAACAGACGATAACGCATCTTCATTGTCCCGATCGTCAGTGGGTATGAGCCTCTGCTGTCGAGAGGCTGTAGTGGGGTCAGGGCTCTGTGACCTCGAATTGCCCTCAGGGCTCACATTTTGGACTAAATTGGCGATTAATTCATTGCCTGCCTGCGAAAATTGGGAGACTTCCGAACCGGAATCAGATCCCAAGTCATTGGGACTCGATCCGGCCGGCGAAACGGCGTTAGTCGAGCTAGAACCGCTCATCTGGGCAGCGGTACATGCCCGGCCTCAGAGCTAAGCCTAGCGATCTTAAAAAGGCAAGAAATGACGGAAATTATGCGGTCTAGATTCGTCCAAACGTGGCGAAATCGTTCCCTGAACGTTCGGGAAGGGCCGAGAGCTAAAAATAAGCGGGTGGAAGACGAAATGACTAACCTTTTTGCCGATCGATGGAGGAGCCGAAGCGCAAGGCAACCGCACAGTCTCACGAGCGCTCGTGTACACACGGAAAAGAGAGACGCGCGCACGCACGAAAGTGCGTAACCGCGCACGTGCTGGTCTCTGGCGGCCTTGATGTTGCCCCGGAAAGCAGACAGGGCCGCCGCATACTCGCGGCGATAAAAGTCTCGCATGACTGGGTCGCGCGACCTCTGGAAGCGGCGACGCTTGGCGGCAACCTCAGCGCGCTCGATCGCCAACCGGGGGTGAACCACGGTTGACTGCTAGGTCTCGTGCGGACGGGCCGTAGGTGGCGACGGTACAGGCGCTCGTAGAGCCTGTAAAAGGCGGCCAGGACGTGGTCTAACGCCGCGGAGGACGCGATGGCCGCACCCGAGACCTGGCAGAACCAGCGCTCCCGACGCAGAGCCTCAAGCAACTCATGTTGCGCGTAGCGGGTGAGTCGTTTGCCGGGTGTGGGAGGCGCGCCTATCTGCATGTCTATCAGCCTATGCTCCGAAAAGGTGTCATCGTCTCGCACCGTCCAGGAAAAGCCAGCGGAGAGGACCGGCGGACTGGCAAAGGTGACGTCTATCCAGCTTAACGAGTACTGAGTCTCGTATGTGGGCAAAGACTGTACGTCGTTAAGCGGTAAGAGATGGGCGGAGAGGGCAAACTGCGCAAGCAGAAGCCCTCGCTCGTCGCTCTCTACCGGTCCCCATAAACGATGCTTCGCATTAAAGTCTCCCGCGACGATGACGTTGGGCGAGCGGGAGGCGGAGACGACACGAGCCAATTCATCGAGAATTGGCCTGAGAGGAGAGTGTGGCGGAGCGTATACAGAGACAAAGAGAAACGTGTGGTCCACCGCCTCACAGTAAATAGCCACCACGTATCTCGAGACGTGAGTGGGAGACACGTCGAACGGCGGATTGCGTGTGACAACCGCGGCACAAGGATCGTCGGTCGCCGCATAGCAGAGATAGCCGTGCGGCAACGACGGAATCTTGCCGGACGGACGGTATGCTGCCTCGCGTGCCGCTCTTGCCGATATTGCTAATGAGGTCCTTGCTCGAGTTGCCCACTGGGCCCGGTCCGTCAAGGTCGCCGTAAGCACCGATAAGACCTTCTGCGTGCTGTTCGCACACGGCGCAAGCGGCATGTCGCGGACCCGTCTCTCTGTGCGCCTACCCGGTGCTCCACGGCCGCTTGCCCTCAAGGATTCTCTGCGTATTCTGGGTGTCGTGTTCGATTGTCACCTCTCCTTCTTCTGCCACGCCGACTTCTTGCGCGATAAGGTTACCACGCTCGCGGCTCGAGTGGCGGCCTTCTATGCCATGCAAAGGTCGTCCGTCCTTCCGTCGCAAAAGGTTTTGTTGTATCGCCAGGTGGTGCTCCCCGCGCTGACGTATGCCTGCCCGATATGGTGGGGAGAATCCCATATCGACTGCAGGCTGTACGCCCGCATGGTAACCATACAGCGCGTGGCTCTCCTGGCGATAACAGGTGCGTATCGCACCACAAGTACGGCAGCGCTGCAGGTCTTGTTGCGGGCGGCACCAATAGACCTGGAACTCGAGCGCCTTAACGCCGAGTTTAGGTTGTTTGCCCTGAGGAGATACGTCGCATTCGGCTCTCTGCGGTACCGACCCGATTGGGTGGCCATGCCGCACAGGGACGTCGTCACGCACCCATCCCTCCATTCCATTCCCACCTTTCAACGCCTTACGCGACCGCAGGCTATGGTGACGCTTCGAGCTCGCTCTGTGCACGTCTTTACGGACGGGTCCTACGCCAACCGCGCAGCGGGAGCGGCTTACGTCGCCTTTGGCGTTAGGTCCTCGGTCATCCACGTGGGCCGCTTTCGGCTGAAGCGAGCAACGTCCGCCTATGCCGCCGAGGTCTTAGGATTAGTGGAGGCACTCAAACATGTTTTGGCGGCACGCTATACCCTCCCCGTAGCCATCTATACGGACTGCCTGTCCTTGTTACAGGCGATCACCTCGCCGCGTAACACTGAGCCACACATCTTGGAGATCAGGCGTCTCATTACCGCCGCCAGACAAGTCACCACGCTTAGCCTATACCACGTTCCGGGCCACGCTGGCATTTTCGGTAATGAGGTCGCAGACTTCCTTGCTCAGCGCGCTTCCCGGCTGGGTCGTCTGCGACGCCTTCCGCTGCCGTTTCGGGTGGTTCGCCAACAACTTAGACGCGAACTCCTCGAGTTGTGGACGGCCCGCTGGCGGGCCGAATTTCGGCACACATCCCGGCTCGATGACGCCAAATGAACCCAGAGAGCGCCACACCGGAGGCCGAGTATTGTCGAGGCCACTGGTCGCTCTCCGGGGCTATGGCTGGCCTGAATCGCTGCAGTGTCAAATCGTCTGAAGACGACTTAGGTACCTGTCGTGGTGTCGTAAGTAGTAGAGCAGCCACCACACTGCGATCTATTGAGGCTTAGCCTCTGACTGGAAGGTTTGTCCGCGGTACGAAACCGAAACGTTCATCCTTCCTGCCGGATCGCGAAATGTGTACACGAGTGCGCGGTGCACGGCACCCCCGGGGTCGTGCGTGAGACCGCGCTCGGCAGCAGCTCGAGGAGCGGCGCACAGGACGGGGTCGAAGCAAAGTTTCTTCCTCGTGGAGAGCAGAGCGTCCCGAAACGCCCGTGCGAAAGAGCGGCGCGCAAGGCAGGGTGGAGAATGAAAAACTTCTCCGCCTCGAAAGCCCCGCTCGGAAGGTCCCGGACCTCCGCGTGCGCTGTCGTCAATGTCGCGACGCACAAGAAAAACTGGGTTTACATGCATGGCGATCCCAGAGCGGCGGTATTTTTTGCCTTGAAACGCTTCGAGCGAAGGGACGGCGCACAGCCAGTGTTTATTCTCGAGCGCGCGCGAGGGGTGGCGCGGCGCTAGAGAGAGGTTCGTACAAGTTTCACTTTGCTCCCTGCATTGCGGAGCCGAAGGTCTGCGCGCCAGGCCTGCTTTTTTTTTTTTTTTTGCTCCGCCGCCCCGGTTGACGCGCTTTTTTTTAGGCGCCCCGGCTGACGCGCTTTTTTTTTCGCCGCCCCGGCTGACGCGGTTTTGGACTTTGCCGTTTTTTCCGCCGCCCAGGCAGACGTGGTTCTGGACTTTGCTTTTTTTTTTTCACTGGATAGGTGACCGACGCAACGCAGAGTCGGAGAGCGTGGGACACACACCCGGGCTTAAGCGCGGGCGTTTTTTTCCACTTTTTTCTTTGGCCCCGGGAAGCGCACGCCCCTGGCTTAAGCGCGCGTTTTTTCTTCGCTTTAAGCGGCCGCCCCGGCAGACGCGGTTTTGGACTTTGCCGCCGGACGGCCGCCCCGGCAGACGCGGTTTAAGCGGCCGCCCCGGCTGACGCGGTTTTGGACTTTGCCGCCGGACGGCCGCCCCGGCAGACGCGGTTTAAGCGGCCGCCCCGGCTGACGCGGTTTTGGACTTTGCCGCCGGACGGCCGCCCCGGCTGACGCGGTGACGGACTTTGCCGCCGGGCGGGCGCCCCGGCAGACGCGGTTTTGGACTTTGCCGCCGGACGGCCGCCCCGGCAGACGCGGTGACGGACTTTGCCGCCGGGCGGGCGCCCCGGCAGACGCGGTTTAAGCGGTCGCCCCGGCTGACGCGGTTTAAGCGGTCGCCCCGGCTGACGCGGTTTCTTTTCTTTTTTTTTTCGCTACAGATACCGCCGCCTCACATCGGCAGTTATCGAAATCCCGGAGCGGCATGTACATACTTTTTTTTTGAAAATTTCTCCAGAATAAACGTTTGGTTTATTCTGGAGAGCCTGGCAGCAAAGCAGCAGAAACACACCACAGCAAATATTACAAAATTTACAAGCGAAAGACGAAATGCATCATAAGAATGTACAGAAGGAGGTGACAAACTGAAGTGCATTATAACCTGGTGAATAATATAGTCAAACTGGCAATATGGAGACTTGATAATGAAACAAACCCACAAAGACCCTTAACAAAAAGCATTGAACAAGTGAAGGAATGTGGCTTTGTTAAAAAAGTGTAAACACAACGTATTGAAACACACAAATAAACAGAATACAATAAGCAAATATTGTAAATCATAGTAAGATGAAGGAAAATAAAAAAAACTAAAATCTATGGGAAAAAAAGAACTAGAGCAGTCAAGAACCGGAGTTAGACGAATCTAACAGAAAGTGTTTAAGTTCGGAACAATACCTGTAGTAACTTTAAAGGGGGTTTGTGCGAAAGCATAATAAAGAGTAGAAAAGGCTTTGGAATTTCTTAAAACACGCAAGTATTGAAAGGTTTTTTTTTTCAGACATGTCTCCTCGAGACCGCATAGCTTTCAGAAGGTGCTATCTTTTTTTCTGAACTTTTGTTTGCGAGTGTGGGAGTCGAAATACGATTCTGTAGTGCCCTATAAACCAAATTTATTCAGATTAGACACACTTAAAATATCATGGCTGATTGGCATAAGACGAAAATGGCTCGGTTTTGAATGGCTTGCAGTGACGTCAGTTGGCTATTTAGAGTGTTGCCCCATGATTCAACGTTGTAGTTAAGATGAGAATGACATAATAAAGAGTAGGAAAGGCTTTGATGACAACGCCGATTTTTTTTCTTTTTCGTTGAACACATCAAGATGAAATTTAAGGTGGCGATCAAGTTCAACGCCTAAAAATGGAGAGATAATGTGACTTTTGATAGAAATGTTTTCAGTACGACTAAAGGAACGCTGATTACGAAAGCGGTCTTAATTTGCAGCTTGTTATTTTCACACCACGTAGATATTTTCAAATCATCTTCATTCTTAGCGCAGGTATGCAGCGGTTAGAATTAAAGAACGCCGTGTCGTCCGCATTCAGATGAGGATAGGCTAGTCGGCAAGTCATTAATATAAATTAAGGGGGTAGGAGAGATAATTTGTCTCATCTTGTTTAACTTAAGCTGGTGGTATGAACTGCAATAAGAGGGGACCTATGCTTCTTTAGAATAAAAAGCGGACATATCGACGGTTTGCTTTCTATCGTGCGGATAAGGAGCTTCGAGTTTTGCAAAAAGAATGGGGTGATTAATAGTGTCGAATGCTATGAATACGGATGCTGCAAATTCACCTTGATCTTTTTCGCCTTCTTAAGGTAATCTGTAAGCGTTACAAGAGTTGTTGAAAAGCCGGAGCGAAAGCCAAACTTAAAGAATACTGAATTTATTTAAATAATTTGTAAGACGCTTTCCGGTTATCCTCTCAACAATTCTACTCAAAAATGGGAGAATGCAAATGGGTCTATAATTCTGTAATAGTGTACGATCGCCTCTCTTGGAAACAGGTGTGACGCAACCACGTTCACGAGGAAAAACACCAGGCTTAAAAACGAGGTTGATGATAGGTGAAAGAGCGTGAGCAATGTGTTCTGCAATGACTTTAATATATTATCAAGGCCAGAACCAGTGGCCTTAACTGACTGTCGAAATAACTTCATCAGTCGGGAAAAGGAAGAATGAATGAGGTAGGCGAATCAAGGACATTTCGCTACATGAGGCACTATTAAAGAAAGCATCGCAAAAGGCATCGGAGAAATAGAGTAAACTACGTTTTCAAGAACAATTCTCGATATAGCGTGTTGATGATTTCCCATTTCTTCTATAGTCGCACTCCTCAACTGTGCGGAAAGCGTGTTAGAAAATTTCTTAAAACACGCAAGTATTGAAAGGTTGATTTTTTGTTTAGACATGTCTTCTCGAGACCGCATAGCTTTCAGAAGGCCAAGGCTTCTGTGGCGATGCTATCTTTTTTCTGAATTTTTGTTTGCGAGTGTGGGAGTCTAAATACGATGGAAGCGTAGCTAAGAACAGCTTGCCGAGGGTCATAGCATGATATAACTTCAGACCAGTCATTTTTAGATAGGCTATCAATGAGCATTTCTTCATCATTGCAACTGGACTTCCTTGGCATCCTCAAATATGTGCCAAGTCCCTAAACCTGGAATCTTAGCCACACTGCCCCCTATGCTGATGGCAAAATTAAACATTGACTGCTGTATTGCGTCGTCTTGCATGAACGGCAATAAAAGACCACTGCTGATAAATTTTTCGCTTTGGTTGGGGCAGATCTGTTTATAGGTGAAGCTCTGCCCCTGTAGTTTTCATTGTGACGTCTCCCACTGCCGCTATTCAAATTTTGGTTTCTGATTTAGCGTGGCATTTGTTTCATCTCGAGCTATAAGGCGAAAACTGCTCACACTTGACGCGCACGCACACAAGGAACAGAGCGCCTGTGATTGATTAGTAGTCCGCGCTCGTCAGGCTTGTGCCGCCTTTGCCTTTAAGTTTCAGTTATTAGCACAGAGAAGGAAACATC
>JALIZH010031208.1:0-17610 GCA_030522465.1 Rhipicephalus appendiculatus | reverse complement strand
AACAACTCACAGAGGATCGACAAATGTCGATGATGGCACTTGCTGCACATGATACTGCGCGCCCGTCGACAAAAAAGAACTTCCCCATCTCCCGCTTAAGGGAACCATGTGTGGATGCGAAGCAGCCGGGAGATGGTTAGCTTGAGCGGGAGAAACGTCGCCACTCTCGTTTCGCGGCAGCGGCCCGGGGCTCATCGCGGCGCTGCACAGGAGATAGAATGAGGCGCGCTCCGTCATTTTTATACCGCGGAACTACCGTGGTGCCCCCCAGCGGAGTATGCAGCTGTCGCACCACCTGTCGCGCGCTGCTCCGTAGAGGATTCCTAGAGGAGAGAGAGAGGGGACACACATGCACTGTGGGACGCGGGATCCGCTCCGTAGAGTAGAGGATTCCTAGAGTAGAGAAAGCGGGTGAGCGTAGGAGAGAGGGTGAGAGGACGCGCATGCGCTGTGGGGATGTCGGACGCGGGCGCCGCTCCGTAGAGTAGAGGATTCCTACAGCAGCGAAAGGGGCTGAGCATAGGAGAGAGGACGCGCATGCGCTGTGGGACGTGGGCGCCGCTCCGTAGAGTAGACGATTCCTTGAGTAGAGAAAGGGGTGAGCGTAGGAGAGGAGAGTTAGGGGGAGGGGACACGCATCCGCTGTCGGGGTGTGGGACGCGGGGGCCATCTGTGGAGTACAGGATTCCTAGAGGAGAGAAAGGGGGGTGAGCTTAGAAGAGGAGAGAGAGGGGGGAGGGGACGCGCATGCACTGTAGGGGTGTAGGACGCGGGCGCCGCTTCGTAGAGTAGAGTATTCCTAGAGGAGAGAAAGGGGGTGAGCGTAAGAGAGGAGAGAGAGAGGGGGGATGAGACGCGCATGCGCTGTGGTGGTGTGGGACGCGAGGAGGGACGGACTAAGTCCCCCTCACACACATGCAAGTAAGATCAAGGAATGGAGTCAACCTGGGCGACACACACCACCTGCCTACCCATTGCTAAGCATCCTCTCTGTGCTCTCGGCCATGACTTTGGTGACTGTAGTGGTGGTTGACGACCTTATATTGTACTAGAGTGTTCTGTTTCGCATAGTGGGTGCTCCCCTACTTCATGAAAGTGGCCGGACGCGGGACGGACGGACATAGCCCCGAGCATAAGATGCTTCGCACCTAAAAAAAAAATTCCCCCATCTCCCGCTAAAGGGAACCATGTGTGGATGCGAAGCAGCGGGGAGATAATTAGCTTGAGCGGGAGGAACGTCGCCGCTCTCATTTCACGGCAGCGGTCCGGGCGCTCATCGCGGCGCTGCACAGGCGAGAGAATGAGGCGTGCGCGCTCCGTCATTTTCATACCGCGGAACTACCGTGGCACCCCCCAGCGGAGTATGCAGCTGTCACACCACCTGTCGTGCGCGCCGCTCCGTAGAGGATTCATAGAAGAAAGAACGGGGGGCGGACCGTAGGAGAGGAGAAAGAGGGGGGAGGGGACGTGCATGCGCTGTGGAGGTGTGGGACGCGGGAGCCACTCCGTAGAGTAGAGGGTTCCTAGATGAGAGAGGGGGAGAGGACGGGCATGCGCTGTGGGGATGTGGGACGCGGGCGCCGCTCCGTAGAGAAGATGATTCCTAGAGTAGAGAATGGGGGGTGAGCGTAGGAGAGGATAGGCGAGGGGACGCGCGCGCGCTGTGGGGGGTGTGGGACACAGGGGCCGCTTCGTAGAGTAGAGGATTCCTAGAGAAGAGAAAGGGGGGTGAGCCTAGGAGAGGATAGGGGGAGGGGACGCGCATGCGCTGTGGTGGTGTGGGACGCGGGAAGGAGACACGGACTAAGCCCCCCTCCAAACACATTCAAGCAAGATCAAGGAATGGGGTCAACCTGGGCGATAGACACCACCTGCCTAACCATTTCTAAGCAGCCTCTCTGTGCTCTCGGCCATGACTGTGATGTCTGTGGTAGGGTTGACGGCCTTCATATTACTGCAGTGTTCTGGTTCACATATTGGGTGCTTCCCTACTTCATGAAAGTGGCCGCACGCGGGAGGGACGGACATAGCCCCGAGCATAAGATGCTTCCATCTAAAATTGCCCATCTCCCGTTAAAGGGAACCATGTGTGGATGCGAAGCAGCGGGGAGGTAGTTAGCTTGAGCGGGAGGAACGTCTCCGCTCTCATTTCACGGCAGCGGTCCGGGCGCTCATCGCGGCGCTGCACAGGAGAGAGGATGAAGCGCGCGCGCTCCGTCATTTTTATACCGCGGAACTACCGTGGCGCACCCAGCGGAGTATGCAGCTGTCACACCACCTGTCGCGTGCGCCGCTTCATAGAGGATTCTTAGAGGAGAGGACGGGGGGGGTACCGTAGGAGAGGATAGAGATGGGGAGGGGACGTGCATGCGCTGTGGAGGTGTGGGACGCGGGAGCCGCTCTGTAGAGTAGAGGATTCCCAGAGGAGAGAGGGGGGAAAGGACGCGCAATCGCGGTGGGGATGTGGGACGCCAGAGCCGCTCTGTAGAGTAGATGATTCCTAGAGTAGAGTAAGGGGGGTCAGCGTAGGAGAGGATAGGGGAGGGGACGCGCATGCGCTGTGGTGGTGTGGGACGCGGGAAGGAGGGACGGACTAAGCCCCCCTCCAAACACATGCAAGCAAGATCAAGAAATGGTGTCAACCTGGGCGACAGACACCACCTGCCTAGCCATTGCTAGCAGCCTCTCAGTGCTCTCGGCCATGACTGATGACTATGGTAGTGGTTGACGGCCTTCATATTACTACAGTGTTCTGGTTCGCATAATGGGTGCTTTTCTACTTCATGAAAGTGGCAGGACGAGGGACGGACGGACATAGCCCCGAGCATCACTCCGTCCCTCCTTCCCGCGTCCCACACCCCACAGGGCATGCGCGTTACCTCCCCCTCTCTCCTCTCCCACGCTCACCCCCTTTCTCTCCTCTAGGAATCCTCTACTATACGGAGCGGCCCCCCGCGTCCCATACCCCCCCCACAGCGCATGCGCGTCCCCTGCCCCTCTCTCCTGTAGGAATCCTATACTCTACGGAGCGGCTCCCGCGTCCCACATCCCCACAGCGCATGCGCGTCCTCTCCCCCCACTCTCCTCTGAATCATCTACTGTACGAAGCGGCTCCCGCTTCCCATAGCGCATGCACGTCTCCTCTCTCTCCTCTCCTACGCCCCCCCCCCCCCCCCGCGTTCTCTCCTCCAGGAATCTTCTACGGAGCGGCGCGCACGACAGGTGGTGCGACCGCTGCATACTCCGCTGCGGGCGCCACGGTAGTTCCGCGGTATGAAAATGACGGAGCGCGCGGGCCTCATTCTCTCTCCTATGCAGCACCGCGATGAGCACCCGGGCCGCTGCCGTGAACGAGAGCGTCGACGTTTCTCCCGCTCAAGCTAACAATCTCCCCGCTGCTTCGCATCCACACATGGTTCTCTTTAGCGGGAGATGGGGAAGTTTTTTCATCCGCCGAGAGCTGGACGTTGCATTCCTCGATGGTGTGACGAGAATCGTTGCATAAGGGACAAGCTACTCCCGTAACTGCAGCAGCTTCGGCAGCGAGCGCGGACGCCGTTGGCAGATCTCCCACTGGTTCTGGCGGAGGCTCGACGTCTTCACGTAGCAAACGCGAGAAGGCTGATGCCATTCGTTCTGACCTGCCCTCCTCTCTAATCTCAATTTGAATGCGCAGAAAATTAAGCATTCTGCAGCCTGTCGAGCTCTCTCTTCAGGGGTCGCGATGCCACACATATCCTGCGGCGCTTCCTTGACCTTCTGGCGATAGAGTATATAACGAGATATAATAATAATAATAATATCTGGGGTTTAACGTCCCAAAACCACCATATGATTATGAGAGACGCCGTAGTGGAGGGCTCCGGAAATTTCGACCATCTGGTGTTCTTTAACGTGCACTGACATCGCACAGTACACGGGCCTCTACCATTTCGCCTCCATCGAAATGCGACCGCCGCGGCCGGGATCGAACCCGCAACCTTCGGGTCAGCAGCCGAGCACCCTAACCGCTATACCACCGCGGCGGACTATATAACGAGATCGTCGGGCAGACAAATCATTAGGACGCGGTTGAGGACAACGTTGTACTGGTCGTGTGAGACGCCCAAACCGGTCAATGCAGAGACTCAAAACTGGACCTTGTCGTAGAGCAGGCGAAGTTTCTCAACTTCGGCTGAAGACTTGACTGGCGCTAAGGCGAGAAGGTGGTCAACGTGCTCGTTGATGAGCAAGTCGCGTCGACCAAATCGCTCTGCTAATGTCTGGAAAGCGATGCTGTAGTTATCTTTGGTCTATCGAATGCCTTCAATGGCTCTCTTGGCTGCTCCACTCAAATACGACTGCAGGTACTTGAACTTCTCTATCTGCAAAATGTCTTCGTTCTGGTGTATCGTGGCCCTGAAGTGATCCAAGAAGGACTGCCAATCGCGAAGTGCGCCGGAAAACGTGGGAATCTGTAGCTTCGGCAGGACCAATGTGCGATGACGTGGCACGGTTCCTTGACTGGGTGTCATGACTGTTACTCGAGGTGAAGAATCACTAACCACGTTGTGTGTTGAGGTGCTGGCCCCGCCGGCGTCGGTGTTCGGTATTGCAGCCTCCGACCTCGCAGTGCTCGTTGCCGTGGCCTTGTTTGCAACCTCTCGGAGAAAGAACCGCGCTCGGGACACGGCGTACGACACGTTTCGGTCGTATTCTTCCGCGGCCTCGAGCTCTTCCTCGTAAGCGTCGTCGTCAGTTGCATCGAAGATTTCCTTGTTGAGGTTGGCAAGCTCCACGTTCTTCTGAGTGAGGTAGGTAACGTGAGAGTCGACTTGACTGACATCGGGAACGGAGGCCTGCAGTTCTTCGGTCAGGAGCGTGATTGTACGCGTGACGCTGGCCCTGACAACGTGTCGGTTCTTGCGCAGCCGCTCCAACGATGCCATTGAAGCTAGAAGTCTTGGAAGGGCGATGAGGGGGGGGTGGGGGGGTGGAAGGGGGGGTTTCGGCACCAACAAGAATGTCGCATAATAAAGACCCGAACCCTAGACCAAGACCACCATCTTTTTATTCTACTCCTCGTGCTAAACCTTCCTCCTTCTCTTCTCCTTGTTGCCGCCCGTCCGCTATCATCAGCAACAGAGAGGTCACTCCACCCACCGCAGTTTTCAAGAAGAAAAGGTATCTAAGAATGTTGCGTTGTAGTGCGCTGCGCAAGAACAAAGGAGTAACAACTATGACACTTGTTAGTTCGCGCTTCTCCTTTGTATACCTGTGCGTTCTTTTCGAGGTTCGTTCGTTCTGTTCGAACAGCGCACAGAATGTGTCGAGCTGTGACCGTTATCACTTCGCACTCGTCCTGTGCGTGTTCTTTAGGTGCGTCCTTTGCGCTTGAGCGGCGCAGTGCAAGTATCGAGCTGCTTGCCCCTCTTCACGTGAAATTCTAATTGGTTGCTGTCGCACTCTATGCTTCGCCCTTGCGGCGAAACTGCGACTTGTTTTAATACTTTTTAAATGCGGAGCATTTATTAGCGAACTTCGGCGAGTTTGAGCGTATCTGACTATCTATCTATCTATCTATCTATCTATCTATCTATCTATCTATCTATCTATCTATCTATCTATCTATCTATCTATCTATCTATCTATCTATCTATCTATCTATCTAGCCGCCTACGACTTTGTGCTCTCCTGGCCGTATCGTTAATGGGATTTATACCAAATTTGGTATGGCATAACATGACCGTATGAAGCACATAAATGGCTGGTCATATCATGAAAATCATGAATAATTGTCATGAAAAATATGATTTACATGCCACGCTCATGGGGCGTTCGCGGCCGTTTCGTTAGCTTGATATACACCAAATTTGGGACTGAGTGACGTGACTGTATGACGAACATAAATGGCAGATGGTAATATGCAAATAAGGACGTGCATGTCATGAACAACATGATTTGATTTACATGCCACGCTCATGGCGAGCTCGCGGCCGTTTCGTTAGCTTGAGATACACCAAATTTGGTATTGCGTGACATGACTGTATGAGGAACATAAATGACAAGTGGCAATATGGAAATCATGACATATCATGAGCGACATCACTTGCATGCCACGCTCATGGCGCACTCGCGGCCGTTTCGTTAGCTTGAGATACACAAAATTTGGTATTGAGTGACATGACTGTATGACGAACATAAATGACAAGTGGTAATATGGAAATCATGACTTGTCATGTGCGTCATGACTTGCATGCCACGCTCATGGCGTGCTCGCGGCCGTTTCGTTAGCTTGAGATACACCAAATTTGGGATTGAGTGACGTGACTGTATGACGAACATAAATGGCAGATGGTAATATGCAAATAAGGACGTGCATGTCATGAACAACATGATTTGATTTACATGCCACGCTCATGGCGAGCTCGCGGCCGTTTCGTTAGCTTGATATACACCAAATTTCGGATTGAGTGACGTGACTGTATGACGAACATAAATGGCAGATGGTAATATGCAAATAAGGACGTCCATGTCATGAACAACATGATTTGATTTACATGCCACGCTCATGGCGAGCTCGCGGCCGTTTCTTTAGCTTGAGATACACCAAATTTGGTATTGAGTGACATGACTGTATGAGGAACATAAATGACAAGTGGCAATATGGAAATCATGATATATCATGAGCGACATGACTTGCATGCCACGCTCATGGCGCACTCGCGGCCGTTTCGTTAGCTTGAGATACACCAAATTTGGTATTGAGTGACATGACTGTATGACGAACATAAATGACAAGTGGTAATATGGAAATCATGACTTGTCATGTGCGTCATGACTTGCATGCCACGCTCATGGCGTGCTCGCGGCCGTTTCGTTAGCTTGAGATACACCAAATTTGGTATTGAGTGACATGACTGTATGACGAACATAAATGACAAGTGGTAATATGGAAATCATGACTTGTCATGAGGGACATGACCTGCATGCCACGCTCATGGCGTGCTCGCTGCCGTTTCGTTAGCTTGAGATACACCAAATTTGGTATTGAGTGACATGACTGTATGCGGAACATAAATGACAAGTGGCAATATGGAAATCATGACATGTCATGAGCGACATGACTTGCATGCCACGCTCATGGCACGCTCGCGGCCATTTCGTTAGCTTGATATTCACCAAATTTGGGATTGAGTGACGTCACTGTATGACGAACATAAATGACAAGTGGCAATATGGAAATCATGACATGTCATGAGGCACATGACTTGCATGCCACGCTCATGGCATGCTCGCGGCCGTTTCGTTAGCTTGAGATACACCGAATTTGGTATTGAGTGACATGACTGTATGAGGAACATAAATGACAAGTGGCAGTATGGAAATCATGACGTGTCATGAGCGACATGACTTGCATGCCACGCTCATGGCGCGCTCGCGGCCATTTCGTTAGCTTGATATACACCAAATTTGGGATTGAGTGACGTCACTGTATGACGAACATAAATGACAAGTAGCAATATGGAAATCATGACATGTCATGAGGGACATGACTTGCATGCCACGCTCATGGCGTTCTCGCGGCCGTTTCGTTAGCTTGATATAAACCAAACTTGGTATTGAGTCACGTGACTGTATGACGAACATAAATGACAAGTGGTAATATGGAAATCATGACTTGTCATGTGCGTCATGACTTGCATGCCACGCTCATGGCGTGCTCGCGGCCGTTTCGTTAGCTTGAGATACACCAAATTTGGTATTGAGTGACATGACTGTATCACGAACGTAAATGACAGGTCCTAACATGTAAAACATGACATGCAAATTATGTAAAGCATGATTTGCTCCTTCCTGGCTGCTTCGCATTACATCGATTCCCACAGTGCGTGGGATCTGCCGGCTTTTTTAATTTAGTTTCAGGTGGAAACACATCAAAGTAAAGAGTAGTACATCTATATCAGTACAACACCTCAATAAATTGTATCATAGCAGATCAGCATTCGAACCCACGTAGACACGCTATGAACCTTCTGCGTCAGCCTCCTACGGAAACTGCACACTGGTAGGGGCCTCCTGCTTAAGTGCTTGTACGCTATCTGTTATCGTCTGCATAGTAGGTACGATATGCGGTCATTCTCATTACTGCGGGCATAGATTTTGTGACCGTATCTATGCCGCACACTTTTCTCGTGTCTTTGCACAATAGGTTGTTTTTCGCTCGCCTATGAAAACACGGATTTTTACGGATAATGTTGTAATTGATACCAGTGTCGCCTACATACAAGCTTGAGAAGTTGAACCTCTTTCCCCGAGGCTCTCTTACGACTTAGTCGGCCTTTGCACGAAATCGGAGTGATACACAGTTAGCCGCTACGTCTAGCTGTGTTCCGCTCAGTAGCTGTCCCGCTCGATGTCAGTAGCTGCCTCGCTCGAGAGCTGTTCATGCAATCTGTGTGTGTACACTGTCGCCGTCTACGAAAGGGTAACGCGAGCAGGTGGCCTGCATTCTGCGGCGGCTGCATACAGCATCATCAACACACAACTAAAGAAAGCACGTCGGCTTTTGGCGTGGTATATTGGCAAACAAAGTAACGACTCATGAGTGGTGGACAAGCACTGCTCGATCACGATCCCTATCCGCTCGTTCGACGGTTGATTCCTGCGGCGCGTCGACTGATGCCAACAGATCGAGCGTGTTGCACCAGCACGGTCGAAACGGAGCAGCTCTGTCGCTCGGCTTACTCGAGTTGCGCTTCGAGTGACCTATACAGGCAGAAGCAATGCACTCAGCTGAAGGTGTCTGGTTGTGGTTTCCTTTTTCGAAAGTATGAGTGACCGCTGTGGAAATGTTTCTATCGAGGCAGAATCTTGGTCTGTCGCCACAGAAAGTATTTCATCGTTTTAGATATCCACATTTGATGCGACAATGGCATGGACAATCAAACCACCCTGGCCATGATCACAGCGGAGCAGATGTAGCTACGTAAGAAAAATGAACTAAAAGAATGTTTCAAATATTTTAAACCTGTTGTGTCTGTAATGTAAAAAACGCAGTACTTGGGTGAGCCAAGTGACAGAGCTTCTCCGTTTGGACCGTGCGCACGCACCAGGGTCGATTTGTTGGCAGCAGTCGACGAGCTGCAAGCGCAGCCCGTTGCACAAGCGGAGAGGGAGCGTGATCAGAAAGTGCTTCTCCACCAGCCCGGATTCGTCATTTAGTGTGCCAAAAGATGACGCCAAATGCACACATGCTTTCCTTAGCTGTCTGTTGATGGCATTGTAGGCAGCCGCCGCAGAGCGCAGGGCACGCGCTTGCGTGTTCCCTTTCATAAACGGCGCCCGTCGACATCCACCTCGCCTTCGCTTTTCAGTACTACTGTACCAGCTAGCACTGGCGCAACCAGGGAGTGGCACACCGGGCCCTCGCACCACCCCCCCTCTCCGAATTTTTTAGGAGCGAAGCTCCTTAGGGTGTGGGTTTGTCCCTCATTTGTAGTATGTAGAAGTAGTAGTAGGTAGCCACGTATAGTGGGATGTACCCACTCCACGTGATAAAGATGACGATGACGCCTGATGACCATGAAGAATAAGCGCGTTCAAGTATAGTGGAATGTACCCACTACACGTGATAACGATGACGATGACGCTGATGAGGGAAACAAAATCAGGGGAACCCCCTCCTTGTGGTCCGTAGAGCTCTTGAACAAAATCATCTACCCCATATGTAAATGATAAAACATTGTGTATACACTTTATCAATATGTAAATAATGAAACATTGTGTATATACTGTATGTATAATCACACCACACCCCCCGCGTTTGTGTGTCAGGTCTTTGTATGATGATCGAGTGGGCAAAATTTGCGGGGATTGACGGTTACCAGATCATTCACTTCGTGGATATGACGTGATTTTTTTCGCCAGAGCACAGAATGACACTCGAACACATCTGCCGGCCCGACTCCAAATTCAAATAGAGAAAGGTTCTAGCATACACGTTGTACAATTGAAAACTTCCATGCACAATGTGAGATCTCATATTTGGCCACAGTTTTGCTTTTTATACACGAATCTGCTGCCAGGGTGTAGTAGAAGCGTGTGGCCGTGGTATGATTATTATGGTGCTGTGTGGTTGCTGATGCAAGGATATATAGTGATGAAGTAGGAGAATTTCACATCTTGCTGACTCATCAGTCATGCGAGAGTTCTAGTGCAAGCAAGACAAGTACAAAAGCAAGACATGTAACGACAGGACCAGCGTGCAGTTACGCGTCAACCTTCTGTCGGTATCTTGTTTGCACTACAACACCAATGTTTGTATACTTATAGCCACAGGATCTTCTGTTACGCTTTTCTTGCCCAATTTACGCTACAGTGTCGTTGTTAGCAATCAGATTTTAAACGTCATTTCGATTAAATGCATAAGAATGAACCGAGCGAAGTAAAAAAAGAAGAGAGACGAATGGATGAAGAACGCGGGAAGAGCGATGGCTTTCAATTTATTGCTCAAAATCTTGAGTAAGTATCATTAGCCGCACATCTCGTGCACATGAGGGTCCGGTTAGAAAAAATACAAGTTACGAAATGAACAGGTTTCCGAAAAGGTATATCTTCTTTTTCACTAATAGTATTATCAGGGGTTTTACGTCCAAAAACCACGATTTCATTATGACAGACGCCGTAGTGGAGGGCTTCGGAAATTTCAACCACCTGGTGTTCTTTAGCGCGAACCGACATCGCACACTACACGGGTCACTACCATTTCGCCTCCACCGAAATTCGACCGCCGCAGCCGGGACCGAACCCGCGACATTCGGGTCAGCAGCCGAGCACCGTAACCAGTGGTCCACCTTGGCGGAGCACTTTCACTAAGTCCCCATCATATCGGTACAACGCAAGTAATTTATTAAACTTGAATTCGGTATTCTCTCGCATATTGCTCGCGACTATACATATCAAAAGTAGTGCACATATAAACACGCTTTTTAGCTCAGCAAACTCATTGAATACCTAACCAAAACCTGCTGCATGCTTACTGCCACCAGGGCTGGGCAGAGATACTCAGAACAGTATGGCGGAATAACGATATCACAATACCTGCACTAAAAGCCTAAAATACAGATACTGTGACACATTTCTCTTTCACGTAACGGAATATTTCCGAAATACTTTTGCAAAAAAAAAAAAGCATTCCGGAATGCACATACATAAATACAGGTGCAAGAGTACGTGTTTGATTTCAGGAATACTGATGCTCAGCAAGGACAATCATAAGGCACAGGATAATATTTTGATTAATATTTCAACACATTATAATTAACTTGTCATTCAAGCATATCACTCGAATCACTAAAGAACACTAGTGAATCTAGGAAGAGTATAGATTTATTCTAGACACAAGATCTATATTGCTGAGATGGTTGCGTTAACTGCGCTTAAGAACAGCAGCTTCTTAAATAGGATGTCAGCTAAAGAACATCGGTTCTCCCTGAACACAAGACTTGCGAAATGATTTGCCTCCCAAGAAAGGTAGGGGTGCGGCACCTGCCATGAGAAAATGCCACATTCGCCGGCAGAGCATGGCAATGCTGTGTCAGCCATTATGCCCTCGCAGCGTCGGACGCTTTGCCACATAGACCATTCTATGCGTGCGGGGAACCGCTCGCCGCCTCAAGTACGGTGTACGGTGTGCGAGCAACGGTGTGCCTTTCCTTGGCGTTGACTGACGAGCGCAAGGCGTACGACGAGCGGTCGGTGGCTGCTCGATCGAGAATCGGCAGTTATATTGCAATGAATGCGCGCACACAAGTCACTTGGCTCTGCTTGAAAAGCACATATTCCGAAAGTGCGTGCTGCCCACTCTCTCGTCCTTTTCAATATATTCGTCCGATTGTATCGTCGTCGGCCCCCACGGGTTTCTTGAGCAGATTAAAGACGTTTTTTCGTCGCTGCCGTTTCCGTAATCTAAGAAAGCTAATTTCAAGAAAATAATACCAGCCTATGAGATCGTGATGACGGTTTGAGAATATGCAGAGACAGACGTGACGTCCCTAAAATTTGTTGCCGTCCCTTTACAAATGATCTTGTTTTTAGGGGTGTGCGAATAGTGAAATTTGATCTCGAATCGAATTGAAATCGAATAGTGCCGAATAGTGGCCAAAAATGTCAAATTCGAATCGAATATCGAATAGTAGCATTTTCGTGGAGGCGAAAATGCTACTCCATGCTAATGTTACTCCATGTTCCATAAAAATGCTAATGTGGAGGCGAAAATGCACTCCAGGCCCGTGTGGTTAGATTTAGGTTGGTAGAAGTTTCCGAAGCCCTCCACTACAGCGTCTCTCATAATAATATCGTGGTTTTTGGGCGTTAAACTCCGTGAATTATTATTGATGTCGAATAGTATTTTTATATGAAACGTTTACCACCGGTTATGGCAAGATAACGACGCTACGGCTTGCTGACAACTTTATTACGCACTTGTTCGTTTTCTTTTTTTTCACCTTTTGTGGGCGTGCAAGCATGTTGATAGAAGAGCCCCCATTCCAGTCATCAGCGGCAATCCTAATATACCAAAGGCTAACAGAGGGAGTACGGCAACTAGTTTTTTTTTTTCATTTTGTTTCCCTATATGGTCGCGCAGTACGGCTAATCTGACAACTGTAATGTTGTGCTTCACCGCCATGGGTGCTCTGGGCCCCAAAGTCTTCGCGCGTCCGTTCACAGGAGCGTTTTAGCTGCGCGCAGGAATGATGGGATCTTGCGAACGAGTGGTGCGGCGCGGCAGCGGCTACTGCAAAGCGTGAACAATTTTTCACTGGTGAAGCCAATCACTGAGGGTATCGCGGGCCAAAGTCAGGACGTTTTACGGCGCTTCCTGCGTACGCGACCCAACTACGCTCACAAGTCCGTGCCTTCGTTTCCGAAGTGATGTTGTCGAGGGCTTGGCAGTTCTCCCATCAGTCTTTTTATGTGCGGAAATGGCATAATCCCCTTTAAGATATACATGCACTCGCTTTTGAACATGGATATCGTTGCAAGTGTTAACGAAAGGCCTACTGTAACGACATTAGCGTTTGTTTCAGGCACCCACCCTAACCAAGTTGCACCCTTGGCCTTTGTCGCGTTTTAGATATTCGCCCTGTCGAATTATTCGAAACTTCTAATATCAGCTATTCGAAAGTCGAATCGAATTATTCGGTTAGGTGCTATTCGATTCGAATTCGAAACTCGAATATTCGCACACCCCTACTTGTTTTCTTTTTTTTTTTTTTTCGTTATACAGTGAAGGGAACAGGCTGTGCCATATTCACTGCCAGTGACAATCTTTTTCACCACTCAAGAAGGAGCAGAAATAAAGGCCCAAATTTATTACAGGGACGTGATTTCTCAATGACCTTCTGAACTTGGGCATTTTAAATACGGCACCTAAATTTAAACAATCACTCTTTACGTTTCTCGAACATATAATAAAAGACATCCGAAATAATGTAGTTCATCATGTACATGGCATGCTATACATCTCGTCTTCGCCCATTTGCTAACTGTTCGTGAAAATGTTATGAAACCAATTATGTTCAGGTATACGACCACCCACCGCGGTGGTGTAGCGGTTACAGTGCTCGGGTTCTCACCCAAAAGCCGCGTGTTCGATCCCGGCAGCGGCGGTCGCATTTCGATGGAGGCGAAATTCTAGAGGCCCGTATACTGTGCGATGTCAGTGCACGTTAAAGAACACCAGATGGTCGAAATTTCCGGAGTCCTCCACAATGGCGTCCCGCATAGTCATATCGTGGTTTTGCGATGTAAAACACCCGATAATACTTGGACGTACATGACCGCAAAACCAGCCGAATGTTCATATCGTTTATTTATTTGCATCTATCTGGAACTTTCGCCCAAGGGCAACGCTTATTTTTGACTCACAACGAAAGACGCCGACACTAGCACCGACACCGAATTTTCTGCAAAACGAGCTGTTTAACGTACGCTATCTGGTTAAAACAGATCGCTCTTTTGTCGAATACTTAGCCACCAATGACATCACAGGTTGCTCCAAAAACGCGTGGTTGGTGTAATATCTACAGTATACCATGCCTCGTTCACATTAGTGACGACTCTAATAAGACAAGTGCTCACTTTTTCAAAGAAAATTTGTGGTTGACAATATACTGGCAATAATAATAATAATGAAAATAATAATAATAATAATAATAATAAAAACAATAATGTAATATTATTATAGATTATTATTAATACAGTTGCTGTTGTTGTTGTAGAGTTGTCTATTGAACGCTGGCATATACTGGCAATAATAATAATAATAATAATAATAATAATCATAAAAACAATAATGTAATATTATTATAAATTATTATTATTACAGTTGCTGTTGTTGTTGTAGAGTTGTCTATTGAACGCTGGCGTAGGGTTATCGGCCTGTAGCTTGATCAATGGCTCATATCAATGGACATTGAGAGCGAGTGAGTGGCGCCCTCGAGCAATGCGCGGTAGACGCAGACGCGCGATGTCACGGTGAAGGTCACCCAGTTATTATTATTATTATTATTATTATTATTATTATTATTATTATTATTATTATTATTATTATTAACCAGTGAACCACAATCTTGCTTTGAAAAAGTGAGTACTTGTCTTATCAGACGCGTCACTTATGTGAACGATGCATGGTATTATAGATATTACACCAACCACACGTTTTTCAAGGAGCGCGTGATTTCATTGGTGGCATATTTTGCCACCAAATAGGCACGGAAAAAGTTTATTTTGCTGTCTAGATGTTCCCCCGTCCGTGCAGCTTGTACTTACTTCCAGGACGCATTGTTACGACGCATAAATACGTGGAAACACAGAGAGCGGCATAACGCTAATTCCAAAAATATTTTTCTCTCTTAAAGCAAACAGTACTTTGATAAAACTTTTTCAGTGAGTAGACAATGAAGATTGCAAGTAAATGTGCTATTCAGAATATTTTTACTAGGAACAGCTCAATGTTGAATTTACGACCAAACATGTGCAAAAATGAACTTTTTTGCAACTTTGTCGGCACCTGGACACTTTATTTCGCTCTATATACATCTCAAGTTATTTTTCATCTGCAGTGAAACTTCGTGGCAATACGCTAACGGGAAATATCACATTTCGCTGAATGTCATTTTTCTATTAAAAAAAATCCCCAATATGGATCATATTGCGCGTATTAAAGGCCGCATAAAAAAAACCCCGAGAGCGTAAACGTTCATGAAACTTATTTTAAAGAAAACGCCTACCATCGTTTTACAGGGAAAAAATTTGTCATGACCTAATTTAGGAAGAACGAATTTTTTGACAAGGCGTTTTACGAGCCATGGTATCGAGCTTTCCGAAAAAAATTCACATGCGGCTTGCGGTACTGAAAAATTTTTTTCGCAATAAATGTTTTTGGGGAAGACTTGCCGTTTTAATTAGATAGTCATGAATTTTTTTGAAGCAAATCGCAGATGGTTCGAGCTCCAAGGTTGGCACAGTTGGCGTGGAATGGCCCGTATGGCGTAGAGGGAATTTTGCATGCTGTACTTACAGCAGGCGTAGGATAGTTTGAAACAGTAAATGTTACCCGCACAGACGTACCATTCTTTGCGGCAGGGTCGAGGTGTGCGCCGAGAAATTAAGCGAGGCCGGCGATTGAGACGGCGATGCGAATGCGGCTGGATTGCGCTAACACGTTCTCCTCTTCAAGGCCAAGCTCAAGCGCCCTTAAATTTCTTTAATTGGTTAATCGCGTGCTATAATGCAGGTCGTTGATAGGTGTAAGCCAGTCTTAAGAAATTTCACGTTGAATACAAATGTTTTATTCATATCGTGCGGGTGACGTGTACTGCCGAAGACGTGTTCTCCTTTAGAAATTCCGCATTTCATCATTAATGAACTAGCTGTAGTTCTACGTGATTTAGCCGAACAAGGCGCCATCTCGGCTGCCTTTTTCCCGCGATGGAAACAATATTGTGTTAGTTTCATTATTAATGAGAACTAACAGACAATGATGTCAAGGAAAGTATGTGGGATGTTAATAGTAGCAATTGTAATGTAAATATGAAGAAAGAAAAGGTGGACGAAAAGATAACTTGCCGCTTGCAGGGACCGAACCTGTGACCTTCGAATAACGCGTCCGGTGCTCCACCAACTGATCTACAGCGGCCGTCATCCTCCTGTCCACTTTATGGGGTATGTGCATTTAACCATGGGAGTGTTAGTCAACGCCGCTAGCAGCCATGACGGCGAGTTTGGAACACTCTCTTTCGGCCTGTTTTCCTCACGAAGCACGTGACCTTAATACGAGCTGGCAGCTGACCAATAATCCCTCGCATAATACCTGAAAGCATCAAGTCTGACAGAACGGGACCCTCGCTATAAGTGAAAGAAAGAAGTTGAAATTTAAGGGCTCATTTTGCTATGTAAATGTTTAGGCACGACAATGAGAAGGTCAGGCCCGTCAGGCCGGAAATTGCGGCGGTATAGGGACGCCCCCTTGAAAGACAAAGTGACGGACGGAGGCGTCGGTTGGGGAAGATTCCGTACGGCTGATGATGTCAAGCAGCAATGGATCCCGCTTCTGTTCTTCCCCAATGTGAAGGAAGTCGGACACTGACAGGATAGAGTGCTCCGTGGTCGCGTCGGTGTCATCAGAATCGTCGACAGGGTAACGGGAGAGGCAATCGGCATCACGGTGCAGGCGGCCAGATTTGTAGACAACCGAGTAGGAAAATTCTTGCAGGCGCAAAGCCCAGCGACCAAGGCGGCCTGAGGGATCTTTAAGACAGTTCAGCCAGCAGAGCGCGTGGTGGTCGGTAACTACCGAAAATGGGCGTCCGTATAGGTAAGGCCTGAATTTCGTTACCGCCTACACGAGGGCTAAGCAACTCACGCTGTGTGATTGAGTAATTGCGTTCAGGAGCAGATAGGAGGCGGCTGGCGTATGCGATAACGCAGTCATGGCCACGTTGTTGTTGAGCTAGCACTGCACCGATGCCATGTCCACTTGCATCTGTACGGATCTCCGTAGGGGCAGCAGGGTCAAAGTGTGCCAGAAGCGGAGGAGTAGTGAGGAGCGCGATGAGATTCGAGAACGCAGAAGCCTCTTCCGAGCCCCATGAAAACGGGACGTCTTGCTTGGGGAGCTGCGTAAGAGGTCTGGCTATGTCCGCAAAATTTTTGCACGAAGCGTCGGAAGTACGGAACATAGTCCGATAAAGCTGCGTACATCCTTCGTAGATCGTGGCACAGGAAAATTTTTGACTGCGCTGATTTTTGCAGGGTCTGGTTGTACCCCGTTAGCGTCCACTAAATGGCCAAGTACTGTGATTTGGTGGCGGCCAAAGTGACATTTGGACGAGTTCAGCTGCAGTCCAGCGCGACGGAAGATGTCTAAGACGGCTGACAGGCGCTCTATGTGGGTTTCAAATGTTGGCGAAAAAAGACGACAACGTCGTCCAAGTAGCACAAACAGGTGGACCATTTAAAGCATCTGAGCAGGGAGTCCATCATTCGTTCGAAGGTGGCTGGAGCGTTACAAAGGCCAAAGGGCATTGACCTTGAATTGATATAGGCCATCGGGGGTGATGAATG
>JALIZH010031207.1:0-18102 GCA_030522465.1 Rhipicephalus appendiculatus | reverse complement strand
CGCAAAAAATAACGATACTGAGATCATTGGATGAGTATTACGAAATACACAGTAAAAAAATTTACACCCTTAAGGGTGTATTTATTTTGTCCCATGGGCAACACCCTTTTAGGGTGTTTAGAAACACCCTAAACATAGGGTGTTTAAAAACGCCCCCCAAAAACGTAGGGTGTAAGGAAAGATTACACCCGTACTTTAACAGGTGTTTATCCAACACCCCTAAACTATGGGTGTTACAGTAAGCTACACCCGTTCGAGTGGGGTGTAATAGACAAAAACACCCTTGAATGGGTGGCAGTAAAAGGGGGAAGCACATATGACGCTTCTTCCCAGCCAGCCCCCCTCGGGGCACTGCAGACATCAGCGTGTATCCAATCCCTTCAGGTGCACTCTAGAAAGAATTCTCCTGTTTAGGAGAGGATTCAGAAATCTGCAATCCCTTGAAAAAAAAAGGATTGATAAAAAGTTCCAAAAACTGCAGCAGTGCCCACACCAGTGTGGCTGTCGTCGAGTTTCTTGGCGCTGCCACCCAACAGCTGTAGCTGATACACGAGAAGCGATTCTTCGTAACAACTCATGCAACATTATAAAGGACTCAGAATGTCGTTTTGCTCAGCAGGCCTCCATATTATCTCTTTTTTTGGGAAAGTACATGAGTGTAGTAGAAGACTTGTGCACATTGCTGAAATGATGAAACTTTTTTCCACCCACTCAAAAGAAATGGATTGTGGGTCCAATAAAAACAGGTGAGCAATCTGACTATGGCTTGTACGTTACAGCTCATACTGAATGCGATAATATGCAGGAAATGCATGTAATAGGGCCGGTATGATCACGACCACACTGCAGAAACATGACCTGCAGCACAGCAGTAGAATGATGTTTTACATAGGCGTGCTCAGACAAATTTTAAGGATTATCCCTTTCCAAGCAAAGACAACAGAATCATTGGCAATTGAATAAAATATGAGTATTTATTTGTTTTAAAAGAAATCGTTCACAAAACTAAAAGCTGCTCATAAAACTCAAAAATAAATTCCAAAACAATATTCGATACACTGATTTTACTGACAAGTACTGGCAGTTTCGTTAAGCTAAAATTTCAGCAGCAAATGATCTGTTATTATAACTGCTGCAAAAAATGTCACAAAGCACCGAGTCAAAAACCACAAAGTAGCATAACTACACAAGAGAGTGAGGTACTATTTCTAGCATGTGCGCGCTATAAACACTGCGAAAAGGTATGGCTAGAAACTTCATCATCATCATCATCATCATCAGCCTGTCTACGCCCACTGCAGGGCAAAGGCCTCTCCCATGTTTCGCCAATCAACCCGGTCCTGTGCTTTCTGCTGCCATTATACCTGCAAAGCTTCTTAATCTCATCTACCCACCTAATTTTCTGTCTCTCCCCCCTCACGCGTTTGCCATCTCTTGGAATCCAGTCAGTTACCCTTAATGACCAGCGGTTATCCTGTCGACGTGCTACGTGCCCGGCCCATATCCATTTCTTCTTCTTGAAACTTGCTGAAGGGCTTATTTACAGCCCACTATATGTAACAGTGTATAAACTCCGACATTACACAATCACAACATCTGACAAGGTTATGTAATTGGGGTTAGATTAACGTAATGTGATTGTTCATACACTTGCACATTACAAAACCACAGCTCTTCACTTCTAGTTGCACAATCCATCTTCAGCTGCTCAGATGACTGGTTCCTTCGGACAGAAGTGGGACCAGGCTGTTCTTTCTGTACAGCAAATTCGTTCCCGGAAACCTAAAAAAAAAAATACATAAAGAGCAATGACCAAAAATTTTTACAAAGAGTGTAACATACAGTATGCTCCCGACATGACCAATTGCTTTCTTAGTTATGTGAAGGTATAAATGCAGTGCATAGCCAGCATATTCAGTGGCATGGGACTCCACACAGTCACAAATGGAAAAAAGAGGGTATGCTGCGGAATAAATGCAAGAAGCGTGCTGTGGCAGAACTTTTTATACCTTTGATGCCGAATATCTGAACTTTTCCCTTTTAGCCTTGCTCGCGCACCAATACAAATGTATACAGCTCCTAGGCGATGATGCCCCATTAGCTTTATGCATCGACCATGTCTAAGTGAAAGTTGAGTTCTATGCATAAGTATGCATCCACATAGGCAAATGTGAATTTCTGCAGGTATACCAGGGTACTCATACGATGTGTTTCTTAAAGGGAATGCAATGCTATGCGCATCAGATAAATATTTTATTTATTACACAAGAGCACCAATATCCACTTCGCATACACGACGCTATCACATTCATCATGTATCCAGTGCAGGTAACATGTAAAATTAGGTTATGTGTAGTTATGTTTATGAAGGGCAAGAGCGCACTGAAGACGAACACACAATGAAGGCACACACACGCACACACATAGCGCTACTTTCAACAGTTTATTTTTGTGATCTCGACACTACTTATAGGGCAAACCATGAGCACATCTGCGCGAACACCATTACAATCTTAAACACTTCGTAGCGCAGGGAAAAACAGACACAAAGAAACGACACCAGACAACATACGAGTGTTTAAGATGATCAACCAACAGGCCCAATTCACCACAATTCTGAAGACCATTACAATGCTAGGAACATGGCAGGTGGGTTCTTAGCAATACATTGTAAGAAGTGCGGTTGTCTGCCTTTGTTCGATACGTGCAGAGTTCTGTCAAGAAATAGAAATTAGCTTATACGCGCGATAATCGAAGCAGGAGAGATTGAAAAGTTGGGTGACAGGTGTGTTAGTATGCCTTCTATCGCGCTGACAAAAAAAGAACTTGATTTTCCTTGGTATCCGTTATGATGCTTAGTAATGTTACTGTTACTTCTGCGGAGCAGATGTGCTGATGGTTTGCCCTATAAGTAGCCTCGAGATCACAAAAATAAACGGTTGAAAGTAACGCCTATGTGTGTGCGTGTGTGTGCCTTCATTGTGTGTTCGTCTTCAGTGCACTCTTACCCTTCATAAACATGGAATACCAACATGCCCACATTACCACCTAGGTGTAGTTATGTGTTTGCTTGCGAATAAAACTGAAGTAGTGTTCTTCAGGCGGCTCACATTGACGACTATATAATGTAAGAAATTGCTTTCGCTAAATGACTATTGCATACTGCTAAATTATGGTCCCTCGTCTCAATGATCCTGGTCAGCTAAAACAGCAGAACTCCTTACTAATGCAGCATAGGCTGTTTAATGGCTGTGCAGGGAAGAAGAGGCATATATTCCGAGACTTATAAAGCACCGATCATGAACCACATACCATCACAACAAAGTATGTAAACTGGAGAAGCGGCGAAAGGTGGGCTAGTTGGTACATAACTTAAAGGGACACTAAAGGGGAAAACGATTTTTCGTGTATTAATTAAGTACAATTTCACAATCCCGAAAACACCACTCTTACCGCGACACGACGCTTGGTAAGCGAGAAATCACGCGAAAAGAAAATGCGGATGGATGACGCCACCTTTAGATTCCCGCACCAAACACCATGACGTCATAGATTCTGAAGGCGTCTACTGAGTCCTACGTAGCTTCTAATCAATAAAAATTAGGTGTATTGTCATCTGTGGGTGCCATAGACTTAGCATACGAAGTTTCAGAAAATTTCATCGAGCCAATGTCACGAAAATACGAAAAATACATTTGGAATCTCTGACGTCACGCGCGCAGATATCGGCGCCAAATTTAAAAAAATAAAACTTCAACCTTGATTTTCTCTGCTAATAATGAACCTATGATAATGAAACATGTGACATTAGAGTTCTCAGACTGCATTTTGTCAACCTAAACCAAGTCATTGTTTCACTTTAGTGTCCCTTTAAAACTTGACAAAACAGCGCAATGACAGGACGAAGGAAGGTGACACGAGGACGGGCGCTGTAAGCTGTAAGCAAAAAGTATGTAAGCTTCTCCGACAATCGCCAATAACCAGAATCCTGAAAGCTATTGACCGGAATTTAGTAATACACAATAATCATTCGGTGAAACAGATTCCTTAAGTTATTTGTTTCAACGCCAAGATCCCGAAAAAAGCATTCTATATTTGCTGTGTTCTCAGATAAATACGCTGCGTAATCTTATATTTTAGTAGCAACACATGCATGCATATCGTGCAGTATGTATAACATTATAGCGAGTTTTGTGCAACAAAGAAAATATTGATATGCTTGACACAGCAGAAATCCCTTTAACATTGTAACGTATGACTAGAGAACTTACAATATCGGATAAACTATTAGGTTTGGCTTTTATCAGAAAATGTCATTGCAGGTGGTGGTACAAACTCCGTTTTATAATATTTCTACACATAAAAGTACTTAGCGCAGTTAAAACACCAGAATTAGGTGAAGTGAATAACTCTTAATAACCAGAACAATATAACGAAAGCTACACATGGTGGAAATAAACAGAATAAAATAAATTGTGTTCGAACGCCAGCACTTATGCTCAAACTAGCGCTTGCACAGTTAAGGTATGGCTATTTGGTCACACACAACAGACAACACAAACACACACACACACACACACACACACACACACACACACACACACACACACACACACACACACACACACACACACACGAAAGATCTGTTCAAACACAAGTCAAGTTTAACGAACGGCTCCACATGCACGGGTTGTATTCCGCAACCTACGTTCCGGGTGAATGAAAACATCGCTACGGATTTAACGAAACGGAATGTATTAGCACGTAGGCGAGCTTCGCGAGGCGCACCTAACGCGACGCAATATACTGTGTTATCACCCACATGCATCAACCTGAATATCACGGTTAGTTTTAGCGCACAAAACGAACAGGGACGCAAAAGAACGACGCGGACACCACGCCCTTGTTTTCCGTCCTTGGCCCTTTTGTGCACTAAAAAAAAGTGCACATGAATTAACAACATGCCCAAGCATACGCGCATTTGACATGGTTGACGCTTACAGCTAACAGGCGCCATCCCCACTAAACAATTATTAAACCAAAATAGAGGTTCATCGCGAGCGGGGCACCAAACACCACTGCCAACAGAGAAGGGCGCCGCCACAACCATGGCCACAACTCAGTTCAAATCCCTCGCCAAATTACAGCCGCGCATGCGCACTCTGCTTTCAACCCCAAAGGAAGAAAAGCTTGCCCGCGCTTAACATCACACAGCTTTGCCATCATCCCGATGAAACAATACACAAAAATATGCTCGCTACGTAAACAAATGCTGACTTATCGTCCACCTAAGGACTCGTTTGACGGCGTTATTATCGCGCTCACACAGTTAACAAAGCGCTGACGACAGCAACAAGAGTGCGGTACATACGTTTCACTTCCGAGTGTTCCACGATATGAAGCTGCAGGCCTCCCCTTCAGTACAGTGCATCTTCCTAATAAGCACCGCTGGCAGAACACAAAGGACGAGCACAGAGCGCAGGCACATTTCAAACAAACAAACCCCGACTGCTAAACTCGACTGATCGAGAACGACGCGCACCACACGCACAAAAACCGGAGACTATTTCTCCAGCGCATTGAGTCACGTGGTACAGAGTCCCGCGCGCTGCGCGCACTGCACACGCGCGGCGGTCAGGGCAGCCGAGGTTGCCTAGGCGACGAGACTTGGCGGCGCCGGCGAACGTTGCTCCAGCCGTTGTTGGATTGCGCCGCCTCAGTGGCCGCAGCTCTATTTCTCCCGGCCTATTTCGTAATGCTTCTTTAACAGTGTATTCGAATCGCAGTGAGCATTGCGACGATGCTGTAAGGACTGCACGGGCTGCACGTCACAGCTTTACTTACTTAACGTCGTGAAGGCTGGTTAAACAGCGGAGCTAATGGACTTTTGCATAGCTTTAGGGCCACTTTTACTAAGTACTGTTTAGCGGTGGTATTGCGATGGTAATGTGATTCCACTCAACCTTCTCTCAGCGTCGGCTGTAGCCGCTCTTTCTCGGAGACGGAAATTTTCCAGAACTCGCAAGCGAGGGTCGGATTCCCTTTGTTTGATGGACAGTCGAACGTCTCTCTTCACTATGAGCCTTGTCGTGCCGTTCCCGCGACGCCACCTCCTCACTCAAAACTCATCGTCTTCGGCTATTCGTGGTAGCTTAGCCTAGGCTTCCTTTGCTCGAAACTGTGGGTCAACATGTGATCGTTGGGTCCATAGTCTAGCAACTTGCCGACGTCTTTCCTGTCGCGCCGCTTCGCTTCTTAATCCTCGCCACACTCGTCGCCGCGCTTCGTAGCGCTCTGCGCCGGCAGTGCACGCTTTTATTACTGCTTTATTCACGCAGAACTTATTATAGCAATAAGAATTAAAGGAAGCATATACATGAAGCAAGCAGTGGTAGGGCTGCAAAATCAAGGTGTGCGTGGCCTGGGGGCGGGGAGCACTTTTGCCCCTAACCCCCCCCTCCCATGGCTGACACCTGGCCCAAGGTACTCGGATAATGCCCAGTCGAAGCTCCTGCAGTTGAGACTACGCGACTGTGCATTCATGGCCACGCAGGCGATATTTCATGTACCTTGATATTGCGCAGGACATTGCTCCACGCAACATTGCATGCATGGATCGTTACACTATTTGAAGAGAACACCTATTTGTACTTTGCTTGCAGTCCTTCGAACAAGACCACCACTGAAAAGGGTGCAGTACTGTTGACTTCTCGCACTTAATGAAGTTGAGGTTTTGACGGAAGCACGTATGCTCGGGAAGTAACATCATTAAATTGAAAGAAAGGCACCCGCCATAAAAAAAATGCGAAAAAAGGCGTTTCGGCGCCCCTGACGAGAACCTTGTTCGCAATCTAGTCAACAAGGCTCCCGTCATTGTGAGCACCGCTCCGTCAGGGGAACCGAAATATCTTTTTTCGCATTCTTCTTTATAGTCGGTGTCCTCCTTTTAATTTTTTCTGATGCACTTAACGAAGACTGTGTAACACGAAGAGGAATATTCGCAACTGTAATTAAATAAAACATGCCCAGCTCAAAATACATCACGTCAATGTCCATTTTTAAGGGACCTGATGGTCTGTTGCCGTCGACGTCATGGCTATGTCAACCACGCGGAGGGCATTTTGCAGATGGCAGACGATTTACCTCCAGCTTTAATATCATCGCTCTTAGGGGGGGGGGGGGGATTGTGCGCAACATTACCTTGATTCGGGCTAGTTCACTTTTTCAGTATTCAGAAAGCGCGCAAACGACAGAGACGAGAGGAACACATACAACAGGATTGGCCCTGATCCTATTGGATAAGCGGCGCTCCTGTTATGTCTTCCGTCTTTGTAGTTCGCGCGCTTTATGAATGAACGCTGTGTTTCGCTTGCATTGCGTTACTTCCTACTTTGATTCGTTACTAGATCCGCAAGCAGCTAGTAGGACGGGCCTTGCTGGTATCAAGACGGTTCATGTATACTTAAAATATAAGCAAAACCTGCCCAAAAAATGTCGTACATTTGTAGCCTTGTTCATTACACCCCTCAGATGAGGGTGTAAATAGGGTGTTGCAAGGGTGTTTTACTTACCAACACCCAATTTGTGAAAATAAGGGTGTATAAAGGGTGTTAATGAGGGTGCTTTTAATGCAAACACCCGCATTACACCCTTAAGGGTGTAAAATGTTTTACTGTGTATGCGTCAGACCTTTAATAGCCGTACAAGGAGACAGCACAACGGTACTAAGCAGAGAGAGCGCGCGCAATGAAGGGGCGTGTTCGTACAGACGAAATACTGAAGCATAACCTCGCATGTTAATTAAGAAATATTTCGTACCTCACATGCAGAAGAAAGGCCGCGCACCGCAACAACATACCTTAACACACTTCCGCGAGAAGAAGCTCTTGCACAGCCTTTGTGAACTCATTAAGTGAGGTATGAGGTAGCCGTGTAGCAGTTTAGGGTGTCTGGAATTAAATAACTTAATTCGTTTAGTCCAAATGTCGCATTATCTCTTAGCGGCGTCAGGTAAGTTCAGTCCCGTACTCTTCATAATTTCATAACGCTATCTTAAACCCTGATGCCCCAGAATACGTTATTCATATTCTTACACCAATGGGTGTCTGAATAGACTGCGACCGTTTATCCCCACAGGCTTACCCATGGGCGTCCGCAGGGGTTGCAAGGGGGCGGCTGCCCCCCCCCCCCTTGCAATTTCAGATATTTTTCTATGCAGTAGCAATAAGCAACACTGCTTGGTTAGCACACTGAGGTCCTGGCCTTGAGTATTGCCATTCATTTTCCAACATTTCATGCGATCGACTAATCTTGCCTGTCATGTCACGGCAAGTGAAAGGAACGCTGCGAGAACTGGATGCCCCCCCCCCCCCCTTGCGGATGCACCCCCCTGCAAAAAGTTCTGCGGACGCCCTTGGGCTTACCTCATGGCGTCTGTGAAGGGCAGGCAGTGGTGCTTGGAAAAAAGTTGACTTATGCCGTTCATATAAACCTTCGAACAGTCCTAATGGAATTTATCTCTTTTTCTTTCCATTCGTGCCTAAAATGAACAGCGCGAAGCACTGAAGTGCGGAAATACTGAAAAGAGAGGCCTGAAGAAGCTAAGGCCTTCTCATAGCTGTATTTCCGTACTTCGAGTGAATTGAAACTGGTCATTTTCACCGTGAACGTAAACCAACTCGCCCGTGCGCTATTGATATCCAGCTCGTTTCCTATTTATCAAATCACGTGAGCTACAAACTTAAACTTTCTGTTTTGTGTTTCCCTTTTCCACAGATGTAACTGCTCGGTCGGGTATTGGTGGTCAGATACCTCCGTCCGCTTCAGAGGAAAGTAGGACTTCTGGCTCTGAAAGACCGCAATATGCGGAAGCCCGTTTCGCAATAGCCTGCATAAACGGTGTCTGCACGGGAACCGTGCGCAAGTAAACGACGGGAACAAGACGAGCCCTCTTCGAAGCTATGAAGGTGCCACAAGCATTGCGGTTCTTTTTTCGTGATTGGCGATCAGGAGGGTGCACATAGCTGCATTGAGACAGTGTTTTTGTTCATGAAATAAAAAAAAAGATAAAGAATGATGGTGGTGGTGAAATCAACCTTCGTCGCGCAATGCAGGGCATGTACTCAAAATATAATGCCTATCCGAGACCGCTCAGCAAATACGTTTAGCGGCCTTGGCAGACCAATGCCAAAGGAAGCGTTTGCCTATTTTCGTACAGAATATAACGCGTCCGAAATTCACCTTTGCTTTCACGCGGCCGCCCTGCCTTACATTTGTATATTTATCTTTGCGCAACATACATTTTTGAAAGACCAGTGCTGGCATAGGCGTCAAGTACGGTGGTGGCTAAGGGGCAGCTGCACCCCCAACCCCAGAATTTTCCAAGGGGTGTGGGGGGCGTCGGCCCCCTATGGGAAAGTTCGCTGGTCACCTCCTCTCTCCTTTCGCCCGATGAAGGTTCCTTTCGCCCTAGAGCACGGCAAAGAACCAATAGAAGAATTCAACCGAGAACTCCGCAGAATATAACTCACGGTAAGAGGCAATGGAGGGTTAAGAATGTTGCGAACAAAAATAGCCGAGCAAATTTATACGAAACGCCTCCTCCCCCCCCCCCGCCAACATGCTGGTGTGTGTCCGAGGCCTCTCAATGCAACGCGCAGCGCTCCTGTAGAGACGGTGTGACCAAGTTCCCAGAATGCAGTGGCAGACTTGTGGCTACCACGCAGCCTCCCATCAAAGCTGACGCCAAGCGCCAGTTTCTACAAAATGAAGCTGGACTGTTCACCTTCAACCAGATTTCACTATTTGAATATCGAATGGTGTTAGGGCAACACTAATAAACAATTTCGGTCTGGGGCATCAAGGAAAAACTGATGCACATTTAATGTTCCTACGGACTTATTATCTGTAATGTTCCGCAATTACTCTGTCAAGAACTCTATATATACTACAGAAACCATGTGCACCTGCGATACGTCATCGTTCATCATTTTTCCATTTTCAAAGAGCGGCTTGAAGAAGTTTAAGAGAACACATTATTTGGCAAAACCTTCCACTACTTTGAGGCGTACACGCCTTGCGCGCGTCGTGTGCTTTTAAGGCTTAATGGACATTTACGAGAAGAGAAAAAACCTGTATATCAAGTACGTATCCTCGCTACTGGTAGCTTGGAGGCGCAGCTCTTCTGTCATTTCATACTACCATCCCTTGTGACATTAACCTGCTCCTCCTTCGTACCGCCTTGATTACAGGACTTACAGGAACGATGACTGCTAGCGGATAAGGGTTGCACCGTTTACTCTCCACTTTTTTTCTGATTGGGGACTGTCAAGTGCGGGATCCTACTTAAAGCAGAGGCTCTCCTGTTTCTTCTAGGTTTTTTTGCCACCTCTGCTACTGATCACCAGCCTCTTCGTCACAGTATCATTAACCGATACAAATAATTCCCGCTGATACCGTCCGCTCTTCCTGGAAGCAGCGCAATCTTCTATCGTCGCTCTTCGGCCGTCGATCCCGGTGGGGAGTACAGATTATTTCATGTCTTTTTCGTACTGGATAGTTTTTCACTGACGGCCGTTTATTCTAAGCAACCATGTGCAGGAGAGAGAGAGAGAGCGAATTTATTAGAAGGCCGAGAGGTCGGCCTGAGCTTGTGCGCTCTGGCCTGCTACTCAGCACAGGGGAGAAGGGAGGGAAAGAGTGATAAAGATGATGATGATGGGGACAGGAAGAGGTGATGTGCATGTACAGTGACCACGTAACACACAGTGGTCTTCCTAAAGTCTATTGTCAAGTCCAGTATTCTTCAGAAAATCCATAAATGCCTTTGTAGCAGTCCTTGATGCTGTCTGGTCGGACATTGCGGACAATAGGTTAGCTTCACTTAGTGTGTTAACACCGATGCTGGCCAACGTTGAAGCCAGCGTCTTCCGTTGGGACACGTAAAGAGGGCAGTCGCACAATACATGTGTTAGAGTCTGAACCACTGGACAGCGCTTACAGTTCGGGCTGTCAGCGCGGCGGATAAGGTGCGCGTAGCGTCGGGTGAAGGCGACGCCTAGTCGAATCCGGTGCAGCAGACTGGCGTGTCGTCGCTTTATTTTAGCCGGCAGTCGAAAAGTCATGTTAGCGTCTGTTTCCCACAGACGTCTATGCCGGATTGTCCGGTTGAGACCAGTAAGTTGTCGTGAACTCTCGCATAAGCGATCTCAACAAGAAGTTCACGTCACTTCGAGAGTACGGAACATTTACGAGAACGGCGCTGTTATCCAAAGCGGTTTTGGCTGCAGCATCAGCGAGTACGTTGCCTGCCAAGCCACAATGTCCAGGTACCCACTAAAAGATGACCGAGCGACCATTCCGTTGCGTGATATCGAATGCCTGTATGATTTGGGAACTTCTGTAGTAAACGCACCTAACGTTAAGCGCGCACGACGCCGTTATTACTTTTGGTCGAACGAATTGCACCACTGTAGCATTTGGGTATCATGTTTAGATTTGTGCAATAACCTTTGCGCAGACGCACTTTGTGTTTTAAGCAAACCGCAAAACATGCGTCCGTGTGTGTGCTATGCCCTGGTTTATGTCTTCCGTCATCAATAAAACGGGGTGTAGTGCATCCTGCCGCAGGAAATCGCGGTATGAATCTCGAAAAATGTAATTTTATACCATGCATCTGCACGGCCACCCGACCCAACCAATGACTCCAAAAAATTTTGCGAGTTCGAAGAGACAAGCCAAAACCGAAAAATTCGAGAAAATAGGGCAGACTAGCAACCATCTGAAGAAACGCGAGTTTCTTTCCGTTTGCTGGAGTATGCCGTGTGGTTTTGTAAATCTCTTTTTTTAAGCTTAATGCGAAACGCACTTATAGACGAGCCCACGTGTGACTGGCCTAATTAGGTTTAATCATTGCTTAGAGCAAATTTTTTTGTGGTTTAGGTCTGCAGGACCGCTACACTTCATTGCAATATATGTTCACCAATACTTGCATCGCCGCTGACACGTCTCGCCTGTCGCAGAAGTTACGCCTAATCTGCAAGCATCTATAGCCACGCTAAAAAGGCGTTTATGCACGACACTGTGCGCATTTAAGCATTATGAACCATTTCATTATGTTGTGGTTCAATAATGCGGTTTGACGAACCACACGAAGCGATGGTTTTTATCCTCGTCACCACATATCATCACCCACAGCTTGGCTGCAGCCCCAGAAAGAGAAAGATTCTTCTGCACCATGCCCTTCCCTGTCGTTTGACCCTTGTTGTTAAATAACGCGCATCTGGATGTCGAGCGCACTAAGGACTAAACCTTTTAACAGTGTAGCGTTTTAACCTTGGCAAATCTCCCCTTCGCCTGGGCAAGAAACTATCATCATCATGAATAGCCTCTACCTTTTATTCCATTACGTCTTGTCTAGCACCTGGCACAGCTGCGCCTAATGAATGCAACGCGATAACTCGGCCGGCGCGCTCTCTCTCTCCGTCCTCTTTCTCATCCTCTGCATCGCTCTCCCCAAATATGTGTGCCCGGTGAGCGCACTTCCGCTGCGCCGATTTGTACGGCGTTAGATGTAATAACTCGGATAGGCGAGATAATGAGTACAGAAAGAGAGATAAAGAAATATAGAGAGAAAGAACGGGAAGAACAAAAAAGATAGAAAGACAGAGAAAGAAACACGCAGAGAAGAAGGAGATAGAAAAAGAGCAAGACAGGAAGAGGAAGAGAGAGAAACAAAAAAAGAGAGATAGAGAGAAGGAGATGGAAATAAAGAGAAAGCGAGAAATAGAGAGAAGGAGATAGAAATAAAGAGGAAGAAATAGAGAGAAGGAGAAGGAGAAAAAAAAGAAAGAAGAAAGGAGAAATTGGGGGGAGAGAGAACAACGGAAAAAAAGAGAAGAAAAAGTTGAGAAAGAGAGAGAAAGAAATACATAGGCAGATAAAGTAAGAAAGAGAAAGAAACAA
This sequence comes from Rhipicephalus appendiculatus, assembly GCA_030522465.1. Lineage (NCBI taxonomy): Eukaryota > Metazoa > Arthropoda > Arachnida > Ixodida > Ixodidae > Rhipicephalus > Rhipicephalus appendiculatus. The sequence continues at coordinate 5,139 of JALIZH010031207.1, read as the reverse complement.
AGAGAAAGAGAAAGAATGAGATGATGAAAGAAAGAGAAAAAAACATGGCTGATCCCTCCGTCATAGCAATCGCTATAACGCGAAAGTGAAACATGTCCTCACAGAGGTAGTTGAGCGTTTATTGTGTCCAGTTGCGTGCACGAAACTGGACACGGGTTTCTGGTAAGGTCCACTTTGAGAGAGAGACTGATTTGAGAAAGAAGAAGAAAATAAAAGGACGCTATTTTCTGCCTCCCGTCGTGGGAGCACGGCTCAGCGCCTTTAGGGATGGGGAAGGGGGAAGTAAAGATGATAGAAAGAAAGACAGAATATAGCGAGAAGGGGTGAGTAGATGACAAGAGGGTATCTTGTCAGTCCAGGCAGGGCGGACGAAGCCAAGGCGTTCGTCTATAGTGCTTCGAGGTCCGCAGGGGCCGCGAACTTGAGAAAGGCTGACAGGGCTGGTATCCTGGACCGTGCAGGAAAGAGGAAGTCCTCCACAGTTGTCGCAGGGAGACCGAGCAGGCGGTAGCGGCGCACCATCTCGCATCGTTCACTGGTCAGAGCAGAGCAGGAGCAAATGATGTGGTGCTCCAGCGTTACTTCCGCACCACATCTGCGGCACGCAGGGGATGAAGAGCGATCAGTGGTGTACATGCGCGAAGCAGGCCAGGCGCTGCCGGTCCGCATGTGAAGCAGCAGCCACCGTTCGCGTCTCTACAAGCCAGTCTCCGGTAGGGGTGGCGGTGGATTACCGCTTCGCAACCGCTTCTCAGGGTGAGCCGTTGGTAGCAGCTGCCGCAGGCGTTGTCGGGAGTAGTCCGAGAGGGCTACCGCCTTAGTGACCAGGGTGTCGCCGTGGTGAGCTGCCTTTGCGGCGGCGTCGCCTCCTCGTTCCCAGCTATCCCAACGTGGGAGGGAAGCCAGTGGAGGGACAGGCGCACACCGCCAGCTCTGACGGCGGTTAGCTTGGCGTGCAGCAGCGCCACGGTGAGCTCAGCTTGGACTGGTGGCAGCAGCGCTTGCAGTGCCAGCCGGGAGGCGCAGAGGATCGCCACGGGCTGCTGGTGTGTTTAGGAGCCAGGTAGTCGACTGCCAAGTGAAGGCTAGCCAGTTCAGCTGCAGTGGAGCTGGTGTGGAAGGGAAGGCGGCACTGGATGGTGGTCCCAGTCGTTGGTATCACACAGGCAGCCACGGATGGCGGTCCCAGTCGTTGGCATCACAGCAGCCACAGCCGAGCGTGGGCTGTCCCCGGACAGACCCGTCTGTAAACATCAGGAGATGGCCCCGCAGGCTTTCGGGGATTTTCGCCACGGCTGACTGGTGGAGCGCGCACGCCGGAGACCGCCTTTTGATCAGGTTGTCCAGCTCCAAGTACACGTCCAGAGGCTACTGGTGCGGTGGAGGGGGGGGGGATAGGGCAAGCAGCCTGGGGCATCAGTTCGTCATAGAGGGCGCAGATTTGGCGCATCCGCGAAGCTGGTCGGCTCCGCAGTCTGCGAAGTAGGGCAGCTCCCCCCAGGGGCCCTGTGGAGACAGTCCACATGATGCAGCGCCTGTCGCAGCATAAGGAGCGACAGGGGCCACACCTGGGCCTCCGCCAGTGAAGCAGCCGCAGGCGAGTGGCGGGGGGAGTCCCAAGAAGTGCCGAACTGCCATGCGGTGTGGCGCCATTTGCACCAGGGGCAGTGCATAGGTTTGCACCGCCGTTGCAGCACCTTCGTAGAGCCTTCGTAGATCCGCGGCGTGCACCCTTGGCCCTTTGTTGAGCAGCTTGCGCACAGCATGCTGGTCCCTGGTGGCCTTGAAGGTGGCGAGTTTGGCGGCGGGTATCCACGTAAGTCGGTGATCAATCCTTAGACCTAGGTACGTCACTGCCTTCGCTCCACGGTATTGGTCTGTCTCCCAGCACGAGCCTTCGGATGGCCCTCCGCGCAGCACCTCTGGGGTGGACCAGCAGCGCCTCCGCCTTCGTGGGTGACACGACAAGCCCAATCGCCTTGAAGAAGGTGGCCACAGCATCCAGGGAGCGTTGCAGGGACCGCCTGATCGCTGTGAGGTTCCGCCTGGGTCCCCTAACCCACCGCGCCACGTCGTCTGCGTACAACGAGCTCTGCGTGGGGTAGCGCTTGTCAACCAGTAGTGTTTCTGGTAGCCCCGCAGGCACCAGGTTCAACAAAAAGAGGCTCGGGACAGAACCCTGTAGGACACCGGTTGTCAATGGCCTTGGATCGCTGATGGCGCGACGAACTCTAACCCGGAGGGTCCGTCCGGTTAGGAAGGCGATGATGAATGTACGGAGGCAGCCCATGATGCCGAGTGCATCCAGAGCACTCACTAGACCGTATGTGGCAGACCGTCGAAAGCGCTCTGGACATAGCAGAACAAGGAGGGCCACCTCTCCCTTGCTCCTGGCCTTTTCCAGGGTGGAGACGATGTCCGAAATTGAATCGGATGTGCAGCGGTGGCGACGGAAGCCCGTCTGCTGCTCTTGTAGGAATTCCTTTGCCCCTGCAATCCAGCTCAAGCGTGCCAAGGCTATGACTTCCATGAGCTTGAAGGCAGCCGAGCTGAGAGAGACGGGCCTGTAGGATGTGATGGCTGCACCAGCGCGGCCAGGTTTCCGGACGGGCACCACCACTGCGGTTAGCCAGGCCTCAGGTAGGGTGCCGTTCTGCCAAAATGTCATTGAAAGCCTTCAAGAGGCTTCGCCGTGCAGCCAAATCCTGGTTACGCAGCATCTGGTATGTGATGCCATCGGCTCCGGGGGCACTGCGGCGCTTGGTTTCGGCTAGCGCGCATTCAGCTCGTGCTCGAAAATGGGCTCCTCGCATAAACCTGAAATTTGACAGGCAGTCCAGGCGGGGTGGTGGCCTTGCGGTGGCTTGGGAGCAGGCGTGGTGGTGATTGCCGCAGGTTGGGCTACTGACAGTGCCGTGAAGCGGTTGGCCAGCCGTACTGCCGGTTCCTGTTCGGTGATGCCCAAGCGGATGGCCACCGCAAGGATGGGTTGCCGCGCCGCTGTTCCGATGACTAAGGACCATAGCAGCCGCCATGCTTTCGAGCAGCCTCTCGTCAGCTCTGCCAGCTCTGCCGTCTGCGGCGGTTGGCGTGTCGCCGGCAGACTGCATTGACACGGTTAAAGAGTGTGCGATGTTGAGGGCACTGGGCCTTTAAGTACCTTCTCTCAGCCCTGCGCCTGGCAACCCGTAAGTTCAGGTGGCGGAGGTCTGGCACGGAATGGTTCTTTGGCACCCTAGACTGTATGGTTGCTGCCTGCGCTGCTGCTGCTACTAGGCCCAGGAAGTCCTGGTCCTCCCGGACGTCTTGGAGCTGCTGCCGGAAAGCTCACCATTCGACTGTACAGCACCGCATCGGTCCTCAGGATCTTCCCTCCCACCGGTGTGATGACAATCGGAAGGTGGCCTGAACCCCAGGGGTCAGCCTCTGTTGTCCAGTCGTACCGGGCTCCTTCGCTGGCCAGGCTGTCGAGGGCTGTGCACGAGGGTCGGCCTGTTCTACGGACGAAGGTGAAGGAACCGGTGTTCAGGACATGCAAGCCCAGTTGATGGCTCACGTCCACCAGATCCCTTCCTCAAGACAAGCAGGTGCGGTTCCCCCCACATTGTGTGATGAGCGTTCATGTCACCACATAAGAGGGAAGTCGCGTCCAAGCCGTGCCATCAGCTTTAGCAGCTCGGTGGCAGACCACCGCTGTCCAGGACGCACGTACGCAGAGGCCACTGTCGTATCCACACCACGGAGCCGCACCGTCACAGCACAACACTCGAGTGCGCCGCCAGTGACATCGGCGCACGTTAATGTGCGCGTGCGGTAGTTCGCGTCGCACGTACACTGTTCAACGTGGTCGTCCCTGGGGGGTGTGCACTTACCATGCACGGCGCGGCTTGGCACGAGTCCAGGATACAGGACGTGGCACTCTAGTAGGCGATGTAACCGGGGAGTCGCAGGTCGGTGGCTGGCACGTACACCGCCTGCAAAGCAAACACATCATACTCGCTCCGCAAGAGGTGCAAGGAGAGGGCTGCCTGTCGCCGCCGCGGTGGGGGAGCCTAGTACCACAAAAGACCGTCTCACGTTTGTAAATAAATTAGGACCCCACCCTGAAAAGCTGGAGGGGCTGGCTGAAAGCGCGATAAGGGCAGCCATCGTCTAGTCACTTCCGCCGCCACAACAGGAACTGCATTTGGAAGTGCCGCCGCTTTGAGAGCGGAACGCGCGAAGCGATACAATGCCTCTGTTTCAAGTGAAAATACGCGCAGGGCGTCACGAAGCAATGGCTTGCTAGCCGAAAAAGGTTAGGCATGCATGCTGCACTCGGCAGAGGCTGGCAACACTACACCTCCGCGATTCTGCCGTCAGCGACGTCGCGCTCTTTAGGGCAAACCATCACCGGCCCTTCTTATGTCACCGACCGGCGGCGCGCCTTTTCTTGTCTTGGCACAAAAAAAGAAAAAAAGAAAAAAAAATAATTTCCCTCTCTCCCTTGGAAACACGCCTCGGCTCATTTCCGACGAAAAGAAATGTAACGAGATACCCTTGTCCAGCATAGTATCGCGATACAATCGATACATCCTAAAAGTATTTCACTACTGAGATACAAATACATTTTACAAATGTATCTCGATACAGAAACACAGATACTCAAAAGTATCTCAGAAATACTATCGCGATACTGCCCAGCCCTGTTTTGCCCCTATCCCTTTTTACTTTCTCTCCTCCTCCCCCTCACTTCCCTATCCCAACCCTTCGCTATTCATGGCTATGCTGTATATGGCTTTCGCCCAATATCAATACTATTGTGATGCAAGGTTTCGCCTGAACCAAGAGGAAATTTAAAGGCTCGTCTTTTAGATGCGAAGCAGCTTAAGGCCGAGTTCAATCCGGTAGTGGTGGTGGTGGTGGTGTGCGTCCTGGCCACCCTTACTGCGCATGCGCAGACCCTTACCGCACACCTCCTCTCCTACGCTTCCCCCCTCTCTCCTCTAGGCATCCCGCTGCTTCGCATCTACACATGGGTTCCCTTTAGCGGGAGATGGTGTAACTTTTTTATTAATTGAAACAACATTAATTAAAACTAACAGACAAGAAACCCAAAGAAAGTATAGGGGATGGGATATGTAGTAATTATAGTGTAAA
>JALIZH010031205.1:0-30208 GCA_030522465.1 Rhipicephalus appendiculatus | reverse complement strand
CGGCGTCTTGGGTCGCCAGTCAGACGAAGCAGACGCAGCGGAGGTCACGAAGCAGTTTGACCCGGGTCTTGCATATTAGAAAGTTTTACGCCCGTTTTCAGAAACGCTCCTTGACTTGCCACCGCCTCAAGGCAGCGCGTTTGAAACGCGTTTGTGCTGCCTTGGCACCGCCTAAAGACAGCGCGTTCGAAACGCGTTTGTGCTGCATTGAAGGCGGTGGGAAGTCAAGTTAAACTCAAGGAGCGTTTCTGAATACAGGGGTTAGAATCGCATATCAAACACGCTGGGCCAACAAGCTGCGTTTCGTAGGATGGTCTTGAGTTCAGAGGAGAAGCAGGGGTTTGGTAGTTGGGTCAAACGCCGGCGTCGTTGGGTGAAACGCACGGGACGCCACACGTGGGGAAACTCAAGTGCGCTGCGTCTGCGTCGTCTCACTGGAGACCCAAGACACCTTAGGGATGCGAACGCCAGAAGCCAGGACAGGATTAGTTCTGCGCATGCGCACTCTCGGTTTGCAAGCATTTTGTGTCCCCAATCATAAAACTCTCTAACAGACAGTTTTAGAATCGCGTAAGAAGGTTAGCGTCTGTTGGGTACGATACGCTACATGCGTAATTAACTTTGGTACCCAAGAGGACAGCGTGCGACGCATGCGCAGTGGCGACGAATGCTAACGCAAAGCTTTACGTGCCCTATTCTAAAGCTGCTTGCTATTTCCGTCAATTAACATGGGTACCCAAGAGATCGGGTACGGCGCAAGCGCAGTGGTGAAAAACGTCAACTCAAGGCCTTGCGTGCCATAGTAAAAAAAAAAAACTGTCTCGTGGTGAATAGTGACAACGCCGTCACCAAGCAAGAACGTCGCCGCTCACCTTGCTCCCACGAAGAACTCGTGGGACTACACTTCGCTGCCATCTGATGCCTGGAAGACGATGTCGGAGAGGACGCGCCTCTGCTGTCGTAGACACGGCATCCCTCAGGTCTCTGCTGCAGGCGCGACGTCATGCCTATTGTGGTATCGACGCGGACGCCTAAGACGCCACGTCGAAGGAACGCCGGTTGCACGCCGGGACGGCGGCCCCGAAGCAGACCACAGACGCAGCCGGGTGCCGAGCTAAGGACCGAAAGCCGTAATTTAATAATTACGTAACAATATATACATACGCAAGGCGCCCCCCTGGGAGCAAGATAACATGTACTGAAACAAGAACCAAAACCACTATACCACACCTATCACCCATTGGCAATGGATATGACGCGTGCCTCTGACTTGTTCTTGTTCTTGTTTACCTTCCACTGTGGCTCACACCCACTGTGGGGGGATTGGCCAAGGATTGAGTGGTCTTATAAACTATTATGGAAGTTTAGAATAATGGAGGTTAAAGAATAAAAACCTTATAAATTTTATATGAAATTTTGATGGTCGCTCAAATGTAAAAAAAAGAAAAAAAAGAACAATAATAAAATAAAAATAATGATAATACCTTTTTATTAGCAATAGACAAATTAAATCAACGCCCTATTTTCCATTTACAAAAAAAAATGTTGTGCATGTATCGACATAGAAGGATAATAATATAGATTAGCTAGTTAATCGATTGGTTGCATTGATATAATTCCTCACAGCCACACAAACCTTCGCACTGAAGAACCCAGAAATAGAGGCTCCAAAAGACAAAATCACGGGCACGGATAAATTAATTCCAATCGCACGTAAAGGTCTTTCTAGGTGGGTGGTTCGAGCTGTAATAAATCGCCTACAGGTCAAAAAAGAAATGATCGATAGTTTCCAGCTCACCACAGAATGCACACAATGGAGAAGGTGCCTGACCAGACCTGTGTTGGTAAAAAATTAGTTTCGGCACCCGACAGCGCAGCCTCGTAATTGACACTTCTAGATTATGTGTTTCACAAGAGGATCTCCGCCAGGGATATAATAGGTGCCGATATTCGGTGGAATTCGTCAGTGATGTGCCTGCAAGGCCTTCCATATAGTTACGCCTGCGAAATCGCGCAGCCGTCACATAAGCGGACGGTGGAAGACGCGGTAAAATTGGCCCACTTATTGACGACTTTCCTAGGGAATCGGCCATTTCATTTAGGAACACCCCCTTTGTGTCCAGGCACCCAAATTAACCGAACTTTTCTCAAATGCGTGGGTATTAATGCACTAAATGCCTTTATTACTTGCGAGTCAGCACCAGCAGAAAGTGCAGCGCAGAGAGATAGAGAATCTGTTATTATAACGGCAGATGTAATTTCTGTGTTTAACTTTCGCAAAGCGAGCACCACTGCCAGAAATTCAGCCACGAACACGGGTATAAAATCAGGCAGTCCAAGGGAATATGACCAATCCAAGTTGGGGCTAAATATACCAACACCTGACTTTTCGTCACACTGTGATGCATCTGTAGCAATAATAACCTTTGTTTTGATGCTCTGCAAGTGTTCTTGTAATAAACCATCTAGTGTATTACGGGGCAGTAATTTTGCATTATTAGGGAAGATGTTGTCAAATTGGATATCCACAGAGTGCGAATTATAACTAGTCGGGGTTATGTCGCTGATATGTACATTCAGCGGGTCCAGTAAACGTTGTACAAATGATTTGTGGTGTGTGAAATCGCGGCCATCTAGCACCGAAAAATAATTCCGGAGTAGAAATAAAAGCTGTTTCCGATCGGCGTAGTGGTGTCTCGTATATTCTTAAGAATGTCTCAATTGTCAAAATTCGAAACCTGCAGGAAAGAGGGGGGTACTCTTGATTCTATAGGTATAAAACACAGTTAGAAAGCGTTATAGGAAGGCCAAGGCATAAGCGTAGTGCTTCTCTTTCTAAAAGAATTAGAGGCCGGATTTTGTATGCTGGAGCACCAGGGAAAAGCACACAACGGAATTCCAAAATAGGACGAACGTATATGTACATTCGATATATCATTTCGAGAGTGTCCCTTCTCATACCTATGCGGTAGTTGCTTATCCTACGCAAAATGCCAACGGCATGCGCACCTTTCCCAGCTATATATTCGATGTGTTGTCGCCACTTAAGAGGTGCATTATAAATTACCCCAAGGTATTTAATAGACTCCACCTGAGGTATGTCCTCATAATGATAACACAATGAGATGTGCACGGGGTATTGCAGGGGGGAAGACAAGAAGGGCACATTTCCTCGGATTCAGTAAGAAGTTATTGTCATCGAGCCAGTTCTCCAGGGTGTTAAGGTAAGACTGAAGCCGTTCATATAGGGTCTGAATGCTATCTGCCGTTGCAAAGAACGCGATATCGTCAGCATACACATAAGTTGTTATCTCCTGGTGACGTGAAATGGTGCTCATTAGTGCATTAAATAATACCGGGGAAAGCACTGAGCCTTGCGGTACTCCTCTCGTTTGTGTGTGAATAGAAGATGAAAAGCCGCCTTTAAAACAATAAAACTTCCTGTCCACAAGAAATTTGTGAATCCACGCTACTATGTATGCCGGAAAATTGAGGGATTTCAATCGATCTATCCAAATGCCATGCTATACGGTATCGTATGCCTTAGCGATATCCAAAGTAACTAAAGCCGCATATTTGTTGTGCTGTCGTGCTAACTGTATACCACTTTCTAAATCAACATGAGCATTCCATATTGAACAACCATCCCTGAGCCCAATTTGACAGGGGTTTAGAATTGACTTCTCGTCAATAAATCTATTGATTCGAGTATGGATAATTCTTTCAATCAATTTCACTAGATTTGACGTCAAGGCGATTGGTCTTATGTTATCCAGAATGTACTCCCCGTCTTGTTTCTTTAGCAACATTATAATTTTAGCAAGTTTCCATTCTAGCGGTATCCATCAGCTTTTTAACGAATAATTCACAAGGCCTAACAGAAAATTAGGTGATTCCTGAAGTAAAACTTTTAACATTGAATTCGTAATGTCATCTGGTCCAGGGGCCGTCTTCGGTAAACATAATACAGTCTCAGTCAATTCAGATAAAGAAATTTCCGTAAATTCATGCGAAGATACCAGCATGTTGCGAGTAGCCGAGAGGTTTGTACTAAGCGACATTCTAAACCTTTGGCTATCTCTTCCAGTGAGGCATTCATTTCTTGCGGCGTCAAGATACATGACTCTAATGTTAAAGGTGTTGGCAGTACTTTTTTTGTCCGTAGATAAGCAAACAAAGCACGCTTATTTTTTGATTTAGAAAGATAATCGTAATGTCGGCTGTCATATTCTTCTTTCGCTTGCTTAACAGTGAGCTTAAATACGCCAGCAAAAAAACTGATAGTCTTTCCAATACGCCAGCAAAAAACTGATAGTCTTTCCAATTTGTTGGGCATTGATTATGGAGAAGTTTTTTCCAAGCGGCTTTTCGTCTTCTGTAATCGCGCGTGCATTCATCATTCCACCAACGAGAGGAGGACCGTTTACTCGATGGAATAACGAACTCTGAATTTTTCCGAGATTCCTCTAGTATGGATCCAATCTTAGATGCAACTTCCTGACCACTGGCATTTTGAAGTTTTGCAATGGCAGAACACAGACAGGTGTGAAATTTTCTATGGTTGACATATACGCGTGTTGGCTGATCTAAAGTTCTTATTGGGCATGAAATATCAAAAACTACCGGGAGGTGGTCGCTGTTAGTTGCAGTGTCAACCACGGACCATGACAAAACCTTGATCGCATTGGTGCAAAACGTTAAATCTAGTACTGAGCGAGTCTGACCTCGAACGTGACTAAAAAAATGAATCGTCGCTTGCAAGTAAAAATACCAAGAAGGACGCGGCATGCGCTTCTGCGGTGCACTCAGCACCATTCGTCAGCTGAGGGTACTTCAGTGGAACTGCCGTTCTATATTTTCAGCCTCAACCGACTTATATTACCTTTCTAACTAACTTAACCCTGATATTATAATTTTCCAAGAAACTTGGCTTACATCCGATAAAATTTTCATTTTACAGCTTTCGTTCTTTTCGATTAGATCGTCAAACACGTGGTGGTGGTTTAATGATACTTGTATCAAGTAAATTATGTCATAAGGCGAAAAATTGTTTCAGAATGTCAGACTCTGATTGTGAACTTATAGCATTAGATTTGGGTGCCATACCATTGTCACCTCTCATCATACCTCCCTCTATCTCTTTCTTTCCCTTTCCCCCTTACCCCCGTGAGGAGTAGCAGGCCAGAAACCAGCTTTCCAGGCCGACCTCTCCTCCTTCTTCCCATTAATCATCTTCTTCTGCTTCTTCTTCTTCTTCAACAGCCTAACTCAGTCAGCTCTAACAAACGTAAATGACGTAACAGCTGTCGCCTGACGGTTCCAGCTGCGAAGCCCGGCACGGCACGTGGCAACGTCAACCCCTCCACCTTGGGTCGCGCGCCTGCGAGAAGGGCAAGCGGTGTTCATTTTGAAATTTCACGTTTTTCCGCGGCGCGTAACGTTGCAAATCTTGGCAGACGTGATCGTGAGCGCCCAGTTCATGAAAAACACTTGTCTGTTCAAAATGCTCAGACCTGGTGAGAGGCCCTTTAAAGGTGTTCTTCGACAGAGTAGCAACTGACCCTACGCGATTAGACCCGGCCAATACGAGGCATCCCTCCCTTCTGGTTTTTTAGCGGTCTAACTACTTGTTTCTGTGCATGCCGAAAATAAAGAGATCCACGACTGCGTCGATTCCACGGTGGACACTTTACTCACCATGAGAGAGAATAAAAGGAGAGACTGTGTTCTACGAACCGCGGGACGAAAAGGACCATTACGTGGCTATGTTCAACTGTTGGCACCTTTGTATCATCGTGAACAATAACATTTCTTGCTTTTCTGTCGTAAATACAGGTCGCGTACGTCTTTGTTTGAAATATTTTGAATTTATGTAACAATTTATTGTGCCTATATTTACGATTTTGGAAGCCTAAAATTGTGTTTTGCCTGCCTATTTTTGGCGCCTAAAACGCGCGTTTTAAGTGCCTAAAATCCGGCCTCTAGTGATCACAAGCTCCTCTATGGCTCCCGCCTCGCACAAAGTAGTAAAGGCTGACCAAATTATTTTATATGCAAAGAAGCTGCGGCTTTGCGTCCACCGCATGAAACCTTTGACAGTCACACCGGCACCATGACAGTCACGAGTTGAACTGGGGACTTCTCAGAATCAACGAGTTTGTACCCGAGTTCACGCGTCAATCAGTTTGTTTGACAGACGCCCGCGGCGAAGATCGGGTCCACCCACCGCGTTTGCGCTTTCCAAGGAGCAGTGCTCACGCCGCAACGCCAGCAAGCGGCATGATTCATCTATCAGCTTTATCGCGCAGACTGTGCACACACGCACGAAGAAATAAAAGTTATATCATCACGTGGCTGCGATATCTCGCATTCAATTTCACCGCGCTCACCACGTACGACTCACAGCCGCGTTGCCGCAATGATGCGAGCGCCCCTGGTGACAACCTGTCCGTCTAATTATGCGCAATCGTGGCCTCCGAGATTAGCCGGCTGCGCGCCGCGCGCCACCAGCTAATCTCGGAGGCCATGGCGCAATATTTCATAGAAGCGAAACGAGCTGCACGAGAGTGTAGCGTGTGCACCCTTGTTGCCTTCGAGAGTGGAAATTTCCATGCTGCGGGTGGAACGAAAGAACCTGCCCGAAAGTGGAAGAACGCCCACGAACACGCCTGTGGGAGGCGCAATGCTGAGTTGGCAAAAAGATAGCGCGACAATCACGCTGACGTCGCTGCACTGTTGAAATGTGGACTGAGTGGCGGCGCTGACGTATTCGCACGCGGTGTTTCTTTGATTACCGCCGCAAATGCCCCACATGCGTTTTTGACGCCACGCTCGTTCATGCAGCCGTTTTTGTCAATGCTGCTATCACGCGCTCCGCTCTGTCTTTGTGCCATGACCGCCGCAGTGCGAGCTCGGAGCAAACTCGTGTGCCCGAGAAGCTCGGGCCATCCTGCATAGCACCCCTGTTCTGTTCTCGGAAGACTGCACGAACGAATGCACCGTAGGCTCGCACAAAAGTGCACGTCGGTGCCGCAGCCTGCAGTCGTTCAAATATACGTAAGTAACGATTACGGGATCAATAGACTACGCGGGTAGAATAATAGAAATTCAATACCGTTATACAACGCCACAACTGGAGCAAAATGAATTTCAAAAGAAAAGGTATGACTCTTAATCACCCAAAAGAAACGCTCCTTTTGCTTCCTTGCACAGCACAATCATCCCACTGGTGAGGAATACGTGCAACATGTGCCTATTATACAAACATGTCAATTCACAGCCATTGTCATTGGATCAGAGAGCTCGCATAAGTGTCTGGCTACTCTGTATTTCGTACTCGCCGAATTACTGGCCGTACTACAAACCACATACTGGAGGAGCCGCTTGGCTACCAACGTTTTTGGGACGTCCATATTGCCACGCGCGTTTCTTATTTTCATTCTTGTTGTACTCGGTTTTCGCCCACAAAGACTGTCCGCATGCTCAGCGCAAACCGCGGCTGATTGTTCTAGAAGCTTCACGATTATTGTAGATCGTTGTGTTAAGATTGTGCGCACGACGCGAACACTCTAGCTTATTCCAGAGCTTGCGCGACAACCAGCGATAAGGCTAGAATGTTCGACGCGTGATGTATAAAAGCCGGTGCGTTCCAGCGATGGTCAGTTGATCGACGGCCGACGCTCCGTTCGCCGCTATCAGTGCCAGTGTGTATTGCTGTAATCTGACTTTCAGTTTACCGGCCGCAAGTTCGGCCTAATAAACAGTTTCGTCTTGAACATACCGACTGCTGCTTGGGTCAACGTCACGACCACGTGACAATATGTACACGCGTACATTCGCTTCAACGTTTTTTCATAGCATGAAGACTCATTCGCCGAAGCATAAATGACATGTCGCCTTAGAAGACCACAACAACAAAGTGCGCGCGCGAATGCACTGGCGCTGTGGCACGAGCGCGAGTCTTGCGTAGAACGCTGACTTGTCGTAACTCCAACGCCTGAGCTACGCCTGCTGACTTGTTGATGTTTCCTTACGTTAAATAAATCGTCGGCATCCACAAGCGGCCTGGACTCATCGGCACTCCACCGACGCCAAGGAAACGACGTGGTGACGCCTGACCTTGGTCGGCTACCTGAATTCAGCGGCAGCTCCGGCTCCTGGAGATCCTGGTATGGGAGGCTACAGTTCTTCTTCGAGGCTAACGACATTACGGACGCTTCGAAGAAACGTGATCAACTGCTAACGCTGTGCGGGGAACAGAATTACGACATCGTCTGCGCCTTCGTTCAACCCAAGCAGCCTAACCAAGTGAGCTACGAGGACATAGTCGAGATGCTCAAGGCTCACTTCGATCCACAGCCGTCTGAGGTCTTCGGCAGGGCACGTTTCCACCGACGTGACCAACGGCATGACGAAACAGTCAGTGATTACGTTACAGCGCTCAAGAACCTAGCGGCAGATTGCAACTTCGGAACAAGCGCAGACACTGCGGTGAATCCGACAATGCTGCCTCTTGACCTAATGCTGCGTGATCGTTTCGTTTGTGGTCTTCGGAACGAGCACGTACAGCAAAGGCTGTTCGCAGAAAAGGACTTGACGTTGAAGAAAGCCTTTGACCTTGCGCTGCGAGCTGAAAACGCCGTCGAAGACCAGAAAAACGTGAAAAACCGGATTTAAAGAGACTCACGAAGCCGGTACAAGTATCTGCAAGACAGAAAACCAAGCTCACTCGAGTACCTCTGCCCAAAAGAAGAAACAACGTTGTTGGCGTTGTGACGCGCAACATAGTCCGGACACTTGCAAGTCTGAGACGGTCTCCTACAACTACTGCAAGAAACGCGGACACATTGAAAAGGCCAGCCTGAAAAAGCGGAAAGAGACAAAAAACCAACAAGACTGATAACATTGAATATCCCCGACAAGGAACTGCGACAGTGGCCTCAGCACCAGTCACGACTGAGCAGGACTCACCAGACGTGGCACTTTACGAGCTCAACACCTTAATCGACGCGTCCAGCACGCAAAGGTCATGACTGAGCTACGCGTACATGGTAAGTCCTTGGAGTTCGAAGTCGACTCGGGTGCAGCCTGCACACTCATCAGTGAGGCCACGTTCAAAGTCACGTGGACAGATAACCCACCACGGCTTCAGACTGACAACATTCTCCTACGCACATGGTCAGGACAGCCTCTTCGAGTTCTCGGATGTGCAACGGTGAATGTGACGCACAGGAACGAAACCTTGACATTACCGCTCGATGTCATCAAGGGAGGAGGTTGTAACCTCCTTGGACGAAACTGGTTTCCTCATCTGGGCATACAGATCAAGGGCATCAATGACGTACCAGACGACGAACTTGTTTCGAAGCTTCTCGACAAGTGCCTGTCTGTGTTCGACGAGGGCATCTCAGGACACATCGGTCCTGTGGTACAGCTTGAACTGGTTGAAGGAGTGAAACCAAAGTTCCTGAAAGCATGGCCGATTCCTTTCGTGTTGCGGTCAGCTGTAGAAGCTGAATTGGATCGACTGCAAAGCCAAGCCATAATCAAGCCAGCGCAGCATTCGGATTGGGCAACGCCTCTCGTACTGGTTCGGAAGAAGAATGGCTCGTTGCGAATATGCGGCCACTACCGTTGCACAGTGAACCAGGCATCGAAGAAGGCAGACTACCCACTTCCCACAACTGATGAAGTCCTCAGCCACTTGAGGGGAGGCAAGGTATTCAGCACCCTGGATTTGCCACAGGCTTACGAGCAACTCCACGTGACGCCGGAGACAGCAGAGATATTGACCCTGAACACGCTGAAAGGACTCTACAAGGTCAAGCGATTGCCTTTCAGAATCTCTGCAGCTCCAGCCATTTTTCAACGGTTCATGGAGACTATGCTGTCTGGCATCACAGGCGTTTGCGCATGCCTAGATGACGTGATCATCAGTGGGAAAGACGCCACGGAACACGCCGAAAGACTGCAAGAAGTGCTGAAGGGGCTGCGCAAGTGCAACCTTCGCCTCGGCAAAAACAAGTGCTGTTTTGCAGTGCGACGAGTTTCTTTTCTGGGACACCGAATCGACGAGACAGGCGTCCACACCAACGAAGAGAAAGTTCGAGCCATAACGGACGCTCCAGCACTTATCGAACTTACCGATGTAAGACTGTATATATGTATATATATTTTGTTTCTTTTTTTATCGCAATAGCCAAGTGGAAAGGGGTAGCCGTCACCAAGCAATGGTGACAACAACTCCTTCATTTATTTTTCTATTTCAATAAAAAAACCGAACTGCAAACAAGCGCTTGAATCCTTTCTCGGGATGCTGGCTTTCTGCGACAGATTCTTGCAGAACAGGGCAACAATTGCCAGCTGTCTCTACCAGCTCCTTCAGAAAGACGCCGCGTGGAGATGGGAGACCAAGCATCAAGAAGCATTTGACAAGCTCAAGAGATTGCTTCTAAATCAGACCGTACTGGCACACTACGATGAACAGAAGGAGCTTCTCGTCTCATGCGACGCTTCACCATACGGCGTAGGAGCTGTTCTGTCTCAACGTGACCACCAGAATAGAGAGGCGCCAATCGCTTTTGCATCTCGGGCGTGCGCTAGGGCTGGCAGAACGCAATTATGCTCAGTTGGACAGAGAAGGCCTTGCTGTAGTGTTTGAAGCCCACAAGTTCCACAAGTATATTGCTGGAAGAAAGGTGACTTTCGTCACTGACCATCAACCACTGCTCGGCATACTGGGTCCACAGAAGCCAACGACTCAAGTCCTTTCTCCACGGATGACCAGATGGTGTATCAAGTTATCGGCCTATGACTACAACATCATCTACAGGCATGGCAAGAACCATACAAACGCAGATGCGTTAAGCCGATTGCCATTACAAGAACGTCTCGATGAATCCTGACCTCCAGGAGACGTACTCTTGTTCTAAGCTTTGTCGAGACCCCCCATTTACTGCTACCGAGATATCAAATCTGACACAGCAAGACAGCATCCTGCAGAGATTGTACAAGGCAGTGCAGGATGGCACAGTGGAGAAACTCACAGGTGAAGAGTTTACTCCTTACCGGCGACGAGCGACCGCACTAGCATTTCATCGCGAGGGCCTCACAGTTGGATCACGGGTGATCATGCCGAGCTCAGCACGATCACACGTTCTTGCACTTCTGCATAGTGGTCACCGAGGCATGGTAGCCATGAAGAAGTGCGCAAGGAGCTACGTATGGTGGCCCGGAATCGATAAGGTGATCGAGGAGACGGTGCGACAGTGCCGTGAATGCCATTCAACGCAGAAGAGCCCACCTACAGCTCCTATTCCTACCTGGGACCGTCCCCACACGCCATGGCACACGGTGCATGTTGACTTCGCGGGGCCACTACTCGGGCGCACCTATTTGGTTGTTGTGGACGCACACACAAAGTGTGTGGAAGTCCGACACGTGACGCAAGCAACATCCGCGGTTGTCATCGATGTGCTCGGAAGCCTCTTTGAGAC
Source organism: Rhipicephalus appendiculatus (assembly GCA_030522465.1). Taxonomy (NCBI): domain Eukaryota; kingdom Metazoa; phylum Arthropoda; class Arachnida; order Ixodida; family Ixodidae; genus Rhipicephalus; species Rhipicephalus appendiculatus. The sequence continues at coordinate 18,713 of JALIZH010031205.1, read as the reverse complement.
ATTTGGCATTCCCCGAAACGTCGTCTCCGACAACGGAAAAGCCTTTATCTCCAGCGAGACAAAGCAGGTCTACGCATCAAATGGCATACAGGCTGCAACCTCATCAGCGTACCACCCTGCAACAAACGGTCAGGCAGAACGCTACGTGGCAGAGCTGAAAAGAGCACTGCTGAGGGATGCAGACAAGTCTATACAGTGCCGACTTGCAAGATTTCTGTATCGGCAACACACGACTATTCACACTGCTACAGGAATGACACCCGCGAGAGCGATGTTTGGACGAGAACTTCTATGTCCTCTCGATCTTGTCAAGCGGGAGACAGACATACTAATCCCCGAGAGCCAGGAGACATTGAACAAATCACGTCGCTTCGCAGTAGGGGAGAGAGTGCTCATCCGGCAGTTTTTAAGGAAGCTTGACTGGATTGAAGGCCAAATACTGCGCCGCGTCGGACCACGATCCTGGCTTGTAAAAAGCGACCACGGAAAGCTTCGGCGTCACCTAAACCACATGAGGAAAACGAGCCAGACCGGACAAACAACCCAATCGCCAACAGATTGGAGTGCAGCAGACGATCTCTTCGACACGACGCCAGTAGACACGCCGTCGAGTTCTGCTGCTCAACGGCCCGACTCGCCCAATATGCAGGACAACATTCCCTCGCAACCGTCGACCTCGACGTCACAGGCAGTGACCACCCGGCAACTAAGACCGCCAGAGGTTAGGCGACCTCCAGACAGCTACGGAGACTTCGTCTAAGGGAGGAAGAGCTGACATGTCGCCTTAGAAGACGACAACAACGAAGTGCGCGCGCGAATGCACTGGCGCTGTGGTACAAGCGCGAGTCTTGCGTAGAACGCTGGCTTGTCGTAACTCCAACGCCTGAGCTACGCCTGCTGGCTTGTTCATGTTTCCTTAAGTTAAATAAATCGTCGGCAGCCACAAGCGGCTGTACAGACGTAACAATAAAAAAAAGGGAAATACTTAAACATAAGCTCCGGAGTTTCTTGTATCACTCATAACGGCTCAGCTATGCTTTCCTTATACGGATATGGCAAGCCGGTGCAAACCCGATGCACAGCTCCGCAACACAGAGGGTGATCACCCTCTGTGAGTCTTCTTCTGTGGTCAGTCGTCTAGTCCGTGGCAGCGTGAATAAGCCATTCAGATTCTCATTATTCCAGCGTGCCTCTACTCTTCGCACTGAGTTCTGTAGTTCACTGTACCTTCGTCATCCGAGCATCACAGGAAAAAGTTCAGTGGAAGGCACGTGCTCTCACGAAGGCTCCTTGACATCTTTGGTCACGCTGTAGAACAGCGGAAGCTTCACCGTACAAAAGGGGGGTGACTTGCCCGGAGCACACTTGCGGACACGTCCATTGCTGGTCATTCGAAATCAGTCAAGCGCGACACATACGAGCCGCTCGCTCAAAACACGCTAGTTCCATCAGCGTCCTCCTCTTCTACTATTTAACCCGCGCCGTCACCTCATACGTCGTCGGTATCACCACCGATATGACCGTATTATTTACATAGTCGGTGGGTTCGCACTCACATCCGGCATAAAAAAAAGAAATGACGTAACGGCCTCTCTTGAAACTTCTTCCTTCATAAGTGAATCCCGTCTTAAGGAATGGGGGTTGCGTTGTGGAGTATCCGAACACCTGTATGGGGTATAATACGGCGTGCTGTGGCTCCTATCCACATGCGTTTCGGGTCACACTTACAGTCTGGTCCGCCTGCAGGTCCGTGTAAACTTTTCTACCCATTATTACAAAGTCCAAGAACGGATCCCCGGAAACTAGAATGCAGATTTCAGGCAGCAGGCATACTATGTTGTCTTTGCGCTAACCCCCGTCACAAGGATGGCGTGCCGTGCACACGTGAGTTGGTGCTACCCGCTATGCAAGCTGAAATCGAATCGCGTGCCCTTGTTGGCCGTCGCGACAAATGAGCCGACATGGGCACAAACACCCACCGACAGTGGGATTTACTACGATGCCATGTAGCACGAGCTACGAAGCATGCGCCCACTATCTCCCACGAACGCTGCCGGTGCGGTGCCGACTACGCTAATGGTGGGTGTTATACAGGCGAGGGTCTTATATGTGTCACGCGAACGTGGCCTTGAGCAAAAACTGACACGCTCCCTTACGCATTTACGAGGTCTGTTAGAAAAGTATCCGACCTTTGGTGGAAGAAAAAAACTGGCATAATTGGAGCGTTGGAAACCTAATCCCCTCAAAGTAGTCCCCTTGGGGACTCCACACACTTCTCCCAGCGGTGCTGCCACTGTTGGAAGCATTCTGAGAAGGCCTCTTTCGGAATGGAGTTTAGCTCAGCTGTCGTTGCAGCCATAATGTCCTCCCTTGTCTGAAATCGCTCTCCTTTCAATGTTCTCTTGAGTTTGGGAAACAGCCAGAAGTCGCAGGGGGCCATATCAGGAGAGTAAGGAGCCTGTTGAACTACAGGAGTCTGACTTTTCGCCAAAAAAAGTCTGAACCAAGTGTGAGAAATGTGCAGGAGCATTGTCGTGGTGGATGCGCCAGCTTCCTGTTGACCACAACTCAGGTCTCTTGCGCCGCACAGCATCACGTAGGCGACGGAGGACATCCCTGTAGTACTCTTTGGTGATTGTTTGACCCTGTGGTGCGTACTTGTGGTGTACCACACCGCGGGAGTCAAAGAAAGCACTCAGCATCACTTTGACGTTGCTGCGCACTTGGCGGGCCTTCTTTGGTCTTGGTGACGTGGAATGCTTCCACTGTGACGACTGGGATTTGGTTTCCTGGTAGTACCCGTGCACCCAAGACTCGTCACCAGTGATAATGGTGTTCATGAAGTTAGGGTCACTGCTTGTGAAATCTAGCATGTCCTGTGAGACTTCAACACGAAGTTGCTTTTGCTCCACCGTGAGCAGTTTCGGTACGAATTTCGCCGCAACTCTCTTCATGGCCAAATGTTCGGTCATAATGGAATGTGCAGAGAAAGTGCTGATGCCCACCTCTTCCGCAATTTCCCGGATAGTCACACGACGGTTCCGCATCACCACAGCGTTCACTTCGGCAATGACTTGGCCATTTCGGCATGTTGATGTGCGACCGGTGCGTGGCTCGCTCTCCACCGATGTGCGGCCGTCTTTAAACCGGTTGTACCACTCCTTAATCTGTGTGCGGCTCATAGCGTCGTCACTGAAATCCGTCTTGATCTTCCCACTGGTTTCCACTTGGCTGTCGCCCAGTTTCTGGCAAAATTTGATGCAGTAGCGCTGCTCCAGTCGCTCCGTCATTTTCCTTGCAATAAAAAAACCGACGAGAGCACTGCGGACTACCTCACTCAAACGCTGCGTCCCAGCGACTGATGCTATTGGCAGGCGGGAAAAATTCACGCATGCGCACGAAGGTTCAAGGTCGGCTGATGCAAGCGCGCTTGTTTCAAATCCATCGGGTGCTCGCAAAAAAAAAAATAAGGTCGGATACTTTTCTAAGAGACCTCGTATTTTAAGATCACTCGAAGACGAAAGCCATCTTTTGCCATTTTTTTTCTCAGTCGATGGTGTTGATGCGATGCCTTCTACCAGAAAGATTCGTGAACTCAACGTCATATTGCACACCCTCCGATATCGGTAGCATTGGAAGCTTTCTGGGCCCCATGTGGTCTTGTATTGCCTCCGGGATCGGCGAATCTCACTCCAAGTGACGATGTCATGTGATGACGATATCATGTGCGTTAGATGAAGACTGATTGCGTCACCTGTGTTAATGTCTACGCCTACGGCCACTTTTCACGTTTGAAGAGGCATCTAAAGTAGGTGATACACTGCCTAAAATACGATACTTTGCAGTGTACTCCTTTTGTTACTCTGACGGACCTTTTGCAGAGAAGTTGCGCTGACGACAAACGGCCCCGCGCTTAGTTCTTTTGGTGGTAAAAAAAATATACAAAAATCGGCAGATGTCACGTACCATGGGAATCGAAGTTATGCGAACCTTGCCGCGGGAAGCTGACTGTGGTGTAATATTTTATTGAGCGAAATGTCATGATATGACGCCAAAGATACCCACGAATTATGTATACGCACAGAGATATGTTTAACAGTCGTGCATGTTTGATATAACCAGTTGTTTACAGTTGCGTAGCGATGTCAGCAGAAATATGGGTATTACGAACACCAAAAGCGGTAAGCTGATATGTAGCGCTTGTGCTTGCGAGGATGGTAGCCCAGTATAGTGCTACGCAGACCAATCTAAGTGGATAGCGCTTTAATACAATTGACGTTAACCCGACGTGATATTTCTATGTGACGGTTCATGAGTGAGTGGGGGGAAAGGAAGATGAGGAAGACGAGGAGTTAGATTAAACTGGTGTTTTGACTGACGCCATGTCTCATCCGCTACAGTAAGTCGACAGGATCTACCTCAACAGCATCATGAGCCCACCAAAGAAGATCAGCCTGCCGAAATACACCGGAGCTGAAGACGACGTCCCTGTTGACCATAGGTCGGCAAAGCATGTGGAGCTTACTCAGACTCACTCACGAAATATGTTTTGCCTTTGGGACTCACTCGGACTCAGATTCACCAAACTTTTTCTCAACCGGACTCACTCGGACTCAGATTCACTAAAATTTTTCTCAGCCGGACTCACTCGGACTCATACTCACGAAAATTTTTCCGAGCCGGATTCACTCAGACTCAGACTCACTCACGGCTCCATCTGAGTCTGAGATAGTCTGAGTGAGCCGACTCGTGAGTCCATTAGCGTACAAGTGGTTTCTTCGAACTTGGTGCAAATGCTCTTTAACACCAATATCTCGCGTAATCGGTGCTGTAATTGGCGCCTTTTCATCCCGTACCTTAACAGTGGTTGCAATCGAGTGAGGACTTTTAAAGACGATAGTCTTTCTTGGGATACTTCAACGCAGAAATTTTGGTCTGTCTGTCCGTCCGTCTGTCTGTCTGTCTGTCTGTCTGTCACCCGATTCAGCCACTCAGCCACTCGGCCAAAGTTTAACTACTTGCTGAACGCCCAGCCATCTTTAACTGGTGTTCGCGTTCATACTTGTGAACATTTTCGATTAAAAAGCAAATATTACGAAATCTGAGGCGCAACATCAATACATAAGTATCAGGTCATGTGTTCCTTTATTAGAAAATACATAGACACGTAATTCTAAAGACCCTATTGTTTGTTAGGCTGCGCCGAAAATGCGACGCTTTGCACGAACTGCGACGCCACGAAAAAAGCCTTCTGCCGACGATATGGTGCTGCCGCTGGCAGTGGCCCTGGGTTCCATATCTCACACAGCGCCTCCTCTACTTTATCAATGCCAGCCAGCTGCGGCCGACTCAACATGGAGTAGGTGCTGTCTCAGGCAAGGCAAAACATAGTAGTACGGCCGGCACAAGACTATCGTCTTTCGACGACATTTTTTTAAAGAGATAACTCACATGTAATACTTTTATCAGAAATTCCCGGGAAACAGTTTTCGGGGGCGGGGGAGAAGTCACGGCACCCCCCCCTCATCCTCCAAAACTCACGCCTCTGATCAATAAATATTGAGCTGGTGTATGAACGCTGGTGCTTTGAAGTATGCGTGAGTCGGCGTGAGTATAAACATGAACCTACATAAGTCTGATAGTAAAGCTAAGTTGCGTAAGGGAAACCGTAGAACGGCAAAAAAGTGTAGAGCTCACTCAGGCTCATTCAAGAAATACATTTTGAGCTTAGGGCTCCCTCGGACTCAGACTCACCAAAATTTTCCTCAACCGGACTCACTCGGACTCAGATTCATAAAATTTTTCTAAATCGGACTCACTCGGACTCAAACTCACCAAAATATTACTCATCCGAACTCACTCAGACTCAGACTCACGGCTTGATCTGAGTCTGAGTGAGTCTGAGTGAGTCGACCCATGAGTGAGTTTGCCGACCTATGCTGTTGACAAGCGACTGCGTCTCTTCGAAACGAAAGCGAGCAACGCTACCTGGTGTGAACGAGATCGCATCGACTGCATCAGCGAGTACCTGGAAGGTGAGGTATTCCGCTGGTACCTCACCGAGATTTTCGACTCCGAAGATTAGTGGGAAGGCATCAAAACAAGCATGATAGCGCGATTCACCCTTCAGCGACCCGTTCCGCCAATTCATACACCGCAGACTCAAAAGAGAACAACGCATCAGGCACTATTACGAAGATAAGACGCTCCTTGGTCGCCTCGCACAGTTGAAGGACGCTCACAAAGTATCAGGCTTGACCGACGGTGTACCTGAGATCGAAAGGCGCCTCGCTGGATTGACGCTCGCCACCCCAGTCAAGTGGCTAAGCGGAAGACTCTGTCCAGAGAGATGCTTCCCAACGCTCGTCGAAGCGGCAGCTCGTGCGACGGGAGCCTCATCCTACGCGACGATGGACTGCAGGATCGATGCGTACCCCTCGCAGTGAGTGCCGACAGTGTGCGTCTGCTGGTTTGCCAAATCATTTTCACTGGCACAATGACTGCCCTCGTCGTGAAATGGTGTCTGCTCTAACTGACGACCAGGGAAACGAAGAGCCCAAAGCTGCACTAACACGTTTTGGTGCACTTGTGAACGGACACTTGGGGGAACGCAATTCTGGATAGAGGAGCCACTATTGCCTGTATCAGTGACGTTGTGTTCAGAGAACTCAAGCTGCAATTGCTCAAGGATCCGTGCATCAGTGTCCAACAAGTCACCTCAACGACAAAAACTTTGGGCGGCGCACACATACAATTGGAAATAGGGAAGATAAAGCGGGAAGTCCAAGCACACGTTCTCCAAGGCATGAAGACTGAATTCTTGCTAGGCTTGGACAATGCCTCCTTTTTTCAACCTTTCACTGAACTTGAATACCATGACTTTGCTTCAAGACGACGAAGCTCTGCACAGCCCCTTTGGAAATCAAAAAGTGTGTCTTCAGTGCTGGTACAACCCCGCTCCAGTCGGTTGATGTCGCGCACTTTCCACCGTCGCAACAAGGTGCTTTGGGAAATGTGCTTCGCAGTTAGGAGGACATTTTCTCAAAGTCTCAGATGGGCCTCAGGAGTATTGCGGATGAACGACATCGCATTAGCCTCAGCAACAGCGTCTCTATTCACAGACCACCGTATGAATGCTGCCCAGCAGACAAAGAGGAAATTGTCAGGCAAGTGCACTTACTTCTGAAGCAAGGTGTAGCGCTTCCCTCTTTTTCACCATACGCAGCTCCTGTCATTCTTGCGGAGAAAAAGGCGAAGGACGTACGCGTTTATGCATTGATTGTCGAAAGCTTAATGCTGCCACTGTGCCCTATTGAAAGCTCTAAAAACGGAGAACATAAAACTGAAACTGAAAAAGTGCCACTTTGCCCAAGATTATATTGAATATCGGCCCAAGGAAACTTGGCCGACCATCGCTTTTTGGCCAATGTCGCCCCTTGCTCGGCTGCAGGGGCGGTGCCGACTTAATCGGCCGTGAAAGCATGGCCAGTAGACGGGCCCTCCTAAGCTGCTGACCTCAACGACACACGTAGCTCACTGCACCGGCACTAGCTTGGCCGCCGACGCTGGCCGGTGTAGCGCCGAGCGCGCGGTTTTTGGCCGGCCAGAGTGGCCGTGCGTACGTCGGGCCAGCCTTAGCAGCCGAGCGCACTTGCCGACTGTCGTTTCTTTTTTTTACAGCGAAAGCTGTATATGGCTAGGAGAAACGAAAAACCGCTCGGCATCTGTGTCACGAGCGGTCTCCATTGGCTGTGCTATCAGTTACGTCGTCCTGAGCGTCGTACCCAAGCTCGCGCGCCATTGGCTGGGCCATGAGTGACGTCGTCCTTCCCGTCGCTGCCGCGGCGCTGAGCACGCGCGCATCAGCGTCGACTGAGAGCTTCCACATGGGTAGGCTACGGATACTACGAACTCCCGAACAGCGGACAACTTAGGAGAGCGCCGACAGTGGTAACGTGAGAGAGCTCGCATTTGCCAGGTCGATGCTGCAGTCCGGGCACAAGAACAGGCCCGCGAGGCCGAGTGCCGGCAGCAACTGCGTACCGACGATCCGGCAGCCTTCCAAGCCGCACTAAATCGCGAACGGGAATGCAAGCGCCGGTGTCGGGCGGATCCTGCAAACCACGCCGCCGAGTTAGCTCGCGATGTCAAACGCTTGCAGCAAGGGCGCGCCAAGAAGCGGCGTTGCGGGCAGAACAGCGTCGACGTGATGATTGCGGGAGCGCGTCCGCCGGGGCGAACGCCCGCTTTGGGCGAGAGTTTCTCCAGCGGCACTTTGGCTTCGGCTGCGACGTCTGTGACCGCCTGTGGTTCGACCACAACCTGGCAACGATAATTGTGGAAGGCTTCAGTGCAGCGTCGGGTTGAACCCACTGCTAAACACCGGGGCCGCACATTTCAGCTTCGCTGGTTAACCATTTGTATGGAGTGCTTGGGCGGTGATTTTTGTTGTTTCGCTTCATGGCCGCCATAGTTTCGGCTCTTCGCATTTTTTACAGCGTGAAAAAACGCGCGCATGCGACCACGTTGTCGCAAAAAAAAAAAAGAAGTGCGCACGCGCCATATCGCTTTCACAATCGCTATTATACTGTGCCGCAAAGCCAAATTCCACGGCTCTTCTCTTTATTTGCATCTACCTCGAATTTTCGGTCAGGGCAACAACGCTGCTCTTTCGCTCAACACTAAAGTCGACGCCGCCGTTGACACCGGGATTTCTGCATAACGATCTCTTTTAACGAACGCACGTTAAAATGCTGCTGCCGCGGCCGGGATTGAAACCGCGATATTCGGCAACAGCCGAGAACCATTCGATCATTCCAGAGACTATAGGCGGCGCGACGGTCGGTCAAAATGGCGGACGAGACGGTGATGAGGCGATCTCGCAAGCGTGCGCGTCTAGAGCAGCAAAGCTCGTTAGGCCCTTTAGTTTCGCTGCACACCATACTATCTCTCGCTAAAGAGACTCAGAGATGTTTGAATGAAGGCGAGGCGACGTTCAATGCCGGTCACATCGTTTGCTGCGGCATCAAGTCCACCACAGACACCGAGGTCAGCGTAGAATCCCTCTGCCTACAGACGAGTGCGATCAAGGGCCCGCCGCACTGCGTCAGCGTCGCAGTGCACGAAGACACAGGCTCTATAAAGGTCAGTATGCGATTACTAGCCTTGGAAATGTTCACGCTCATGGCGCCATATATTTGTGTTTTCGCAAACAATTAGTAAACGCAAGCGCACACCGGTAATAGATGTTTTTCAAGCGCTCTTGTTTTCAACGAAGTCATTCTGTGCTGTAAGAAACATTAGCGAGTCTCGAAATGTAAAATTAAAAAAAAAAGAGGGATGTAAACTACAACAACTGACGAAAGTCAAAACGTACTGGGTGATCATGCTCGTCTAGGGACTCGAGCAGCGTACGGCGGAGCGAATGAACAGATAATTCGCGTAGCTGTGAGACTAGGGACCAAGTACTTGTGCCTGAACGGGTTTCACGTTTTTTTTTTCACTTTTATTTCGAGTTGTTTCTTTGTAACTCGGTACCTGCTTTAAAATTTTTCTTCCTTGCGCAGAGCTCGGCTGTAGACAAGAGGGATCACCTTTACGCGATTTAGTGTCATGTCGAAGTTTCGGTCGTGCAACAGTACTACGAGCTTCGTACAGGCTCCAATGCCGCAGGTCGTTACGCCTTTCTTGAAGTAGCAGTGAACACCACCCAGTTAGGTCGATGTCTGACGCATCCCATTTTTTTTTCTTCTTAGGGAACATGCACATGCAAGGCAGGGCTCTCTGGACGATGCAAACATTTTTTTGCGACCCTGATTTACTTGAACCGGTAAGTATTTTAGCTACATTGTCAAAAGCATGCTCTTAGCGACTAAGAGTAAAAAAAAAGTTGCTTGAGTAGTGCTCAAGCCACTCTGATTTAGTTGCATGTTAGGAGAGCTTGTGTACATAAAAAATTGAACTCAGAAAAAGTTTTATCGCTTTATTTTCCATGTTCAGGGCAAACAAAGACGGCCTGGATTCACTCTCGTGCACAGACGTCCAGCAGCAGTGGGGTCGTGTTGCTGCATCCACCTTGTATGAGCCACGACCCGTGAAAACATTTTGCCATGTTCAACGACAGACACAAAGAGAGTTTCCTGAAGATGTGCAAAAGGACATTTTGAAACAACTCATCGAAGCAGCACCAGACTCTGCATTAGCTAAACACAAGAAACGCGTTCGAAAGCAGCACACTCTGCGAACAAGTAATGCTTCAGATGCTCCGCGCATTTTGAGCACTTTATTTACACAGGACCATGCAACCTCTCCTCTGAGTGACTATGCAACGTTCCAGTTTTTTGAATCTGTGAGTAGTGACAAGACAACATCAATCAAGAGGTTCTCTCTACATATGTTACCAACAAAAGAGAGAATTTTACGAAAATGAAGTCTGTGTAACAGATAACAGAGCAAAACACATATGTGAAAGCACAGTGGATCAGCAGAGCACGCTGTGGCAAAGTGAAAGAAAAAAAAGGATAACTGGTAGCATATGCAGAGTTGTACACTTTTCAAGAAACAGCAAGTCGCACATGGGCGGCAAAAATTGAAAGGATCTACCAAAACCGCTCTTTTGCTGGCAACAAAGCAACAGCTTATGGTAAAGAAAATGAACCTCTTGCTCTCCTTGAGTATGAACAACTGCAAAATGCTACAGTAAGCAGGTTGGGGCTAGTAGTAGTCCCGAGTGTACCATGGTTAGGCTACAGTCCTGATGGTGTTGCAATTCAGGATAAAAACATCCTTGTTGAGGTTAAGTGCCCTGTGTTGGGCCAAGGGCAGAGTATTGCTGAGCTGGTAAACGAAAAAAAACTGACATACATAGTACAAAATGGAGAGAACTATGCATTGAAAGTTAAGCACAGTTATTACTCGCAAATTCAGCTGGGTCTCTTGCTTTTAAACCTCGACTTGTGCCACTTGGTTGTGCATTCCAAGATAGAAAGCTTGGTGATCCATGTGAGGAAAGACGTTCAGCACATGCGTGAACTGCTAGACAAGTTGCAGTATGTGTATTTTAGGAAAGTATTTCCCAAACTTGCAGACATAAGCAACAGGTAAAAGTGTGCAGAAAACACGACAATGTCATGTCGCATGTAGTCATTTGGTAAGCAATTGTGAACGGTTGCTTTTTATCCGTGTTTTATTATGTGTTTCTTTAGTACTTGTCGCGTTTCTCCCTCACCCTTACTTTCAAAACATTGCTTTGTAAGCAGATTCTTGTAGCTTTTGGATTATTTGTAGCACAGTTCTGCAAGCACATTATTGTAAGCATTTTGCCTGTCATGTGTCGGTTTTTATTTCTATCATGTATTCCATGATACTCCTCTCACTCAACGTTCCCCATGGGGCTTGTAAGGTACCGTACTCACGGATGAATGTCGCGTTCGAATGTGTGAGTCCTGTGCATTGAAAGAAAAAAAAAGTAAACACGCATTTCATAAAAAAAAGGCGAATGACATTTTTTGAAGTAATATATACTTAGCATAAAATTATGCACTATTGCATACATAATTTATGGTCAGTTCATAGCCAACAAACTATGTTACTTGACGGGTGCATCTAACTATAGCAGCATACCACCTAAGTCTGCTGTAAAACTCTTCCAAGCCTTGCCGCACAGAATTGTGTCGGAATAAGTAAACGCGGTCAGATGCCAATTTAGCACTACAAAAACAACCTCTCACTACAAAAACTTATCATCAGCCAATATCGGTGAACACAAGTTTGTCATGCCACATGCTACAGTAAACAGTTGATCAACATGCGGCAGCATTTCCCACAGTATTGTACCACTAAACATTTTGAATATTTTCACTCTCTGTATGGCTCTTTCAACATGCACTCTAGCCCTTGCAATGTCTGCTGTCTTCAGGGCTTCAGCTTCAGAAAACTGGCTCTGCTTTCCAAGGAATGGGGGCCTAACAATGCCCACAGCGCGAGATGCACATAGGTCGCAAATAAAGAAACCTCTATCGACCATGATGTCGTCAGTGAAAGACTCGAACTTATCAAGAAGGCCGCAGCGTTCAGTAATAGCTTTATCCGATGCCCGTCCACCAAATGCATCACTAATAAAAGTGATTGTACCTCCCGGGCTGACACACACGAGAAATTTAACCGTATAGGTTGATTTATACTGGGAGTACGTCAGCAGACGACACGTCACACAACCTGATCGTTCAACTGCAGTTTCAGTGCAGTCTACAACGCCTCTCACTCTGCTGTACTTCTGAAAATGCAAAAGTGTATTGTTCAACACCTCCTCTTTTGAGGGCCATTCAATGACTGACTGAAAAATTGCTGCAAGAAGAGGAAGCGTATGAACAAAATACCTATGCACAGATGATGCACTGCATTGAAATATCACACCAACTGATGAAAAGGAAATAGCATGCCTCAGGACAATAAACACTAACAGAACTCTATCTTTCGCAGTGGCTTCCAACTTGTTCTCCCTTTCGTGCTTCTCCACAAGCTGCACAATCTTGTTTAGAAGCGTCATATTTGGAATTCCTGTAAAGGCATTCAGCTTAGAATCTGTAGTAAGCAGATCTGTGAGCTTAGACTTCTGGGCCATGTCATGAGGTACATTCGCCTGCACTGCCTTGTCTGCACTAAGTGGTTCCTGCAATTCGTGGAGCAGGTTTTGCACCTCTGCTTCTGTGTGTCCTGAAATGAAAAATTGAGCAGCAGTAGCAGTATTAATATTGACAATGCTAGTATATGTAATAACGTAATTTGGTGCCCAATTAGGCACCCAAGTGGTCACTGGTATGACGCACCAAAGCCAGTTTTAGCGGGTAATGCCAAGTGGCGAGAACGGTAAGGGGGGCATTGGATAGCAAAAGGACAAAGATCCAGCGTAGCATTTTAGCATAGAGGCAATAACAGTTGAGACAAAATTATTCAAAATGCAAGTGATATAGACAGACAGATGCCAGGGTAAACATAACATTTGTTAGTATTTTGAGAGAGAGAGACGATGGAGCACCAGAGCATGGGTAAAGTAAGATTACAGCAGATAGCAGGACCGATTATGCTTGTGCAACAATTATGGCAAAAAAACTCACAGGGTCCCGTGTGCACTTGCCTAAGACGACTCTATGCTAACGTCACAGATCGCGAAAGTTTGTGACTTGACGTCCCATGACGTAACATCACACGATGTCGCATGACATCATAGCCTGCTCAAAGGTGAACGAATCGCGGAGGCAGTGCACAACCACGCAAGGGGAAGGAAGCTTTCGGAGGTTGGCGGGGCAGTATAAATGCATCGAATGAGAAGAAAATGATGGCTTTTGCCTTCGAGTCATCTGAGGTGAATGCAAAAGCAGTGTTGTCGGTAACGCGTTACAAGTAACGCCGTTACCGGTAACGCGTTACTTTTTTCGGTAACTTAGTAACGTACTCGTTACAATTTCGGAACTGTAACGGGTAACGTACTTACGTTACCATTTTTCGGTAACGTGAGGCGTTACGTTACTCGTTACTTTTTTCATCTTGTAGGTGCCATTTTCCCAGAGCTCGCCCCGGCAAATTTTTATTTTTTTCGCAGTGTCGGACTGCTGTCGGCCTGCCAGGCATGGACAAAGAGAGCGCGAGCGAAATCACTTTTGTTTGTGGGAATTGCGGGTACAAATTTCTTGCGACGCGCCTACTGCATTTGGAGATTGTTGGGTTACTATAGTTGGGCCATCGCCACACAAAACTTGAAGAAAGCCGTGGAATCCGCCATGAAAACTGTACTGACATGCTTTTCGTGGAAGTGGATTGTAGCACGTGCATTGCTGGCACCTGCGCCTTTCTGTGCCCAAAGGACGGGCGGCCCGAAGGGGACGCGCATGGGCTGGTTTACTCCCTAAAACGTGCTGATTGTGACGCTTGGTACGGGGGGAAAGCAAGGAACTTCCCCGGAAGCTGCGGCCGCATAAAAACGATGTGCTCAAGTTCGAGTGTGAAAAGGTACACTCGCTGAACGACCACCCTATCGAATTTGACAAGTCCCGCGTAGCGGCTTTTTACGTGGAATGCTGGCCCATCCAGGAGACGGCCGGTAACTTAAGCCGGTCTACAGGTGCGCTGCCGATCGAGAGGCTGCCTCAACGGAATTTTGCACATCATGGAGAATGGGAAACGTGCAGCACCTACAGGGGGCGCAGCAGCGCACTGCACCTATGCGCCGTCAGCGCCGCGAGTGGCGACTTGCGGCCACTTCAGTGTCAACTGTCGTGCTACGAATCGTCGTCTCTCTGTCAGCTACGCCCGCGCTGTATATGCAAGTGCGTGTGCGCGAAGGTGACAGGTTTGATAAAACGGGTAGGCTTCCAGAAAGTTATCAGTGCATGATTCCTTAGGGGCCCCAAACGAGGAGAAAGGATATAAATTTACGGAATCAATCATGTTTTCGATGTGACGTAGCACAGACGCGCGGCAGAGTGTTTTGAAAGGGCGATTCGTGCTGCCGGCCAGCGTAAAGCTCGAAGCATAGAACGTCACCATTGATGTTTGTAAACATTATTTCTTGCCGTTTTGCTTGGTTATTGTTGAGTAAACGATAACATTTGTGTCTTACATGTGTTAGACAACCACTTGCTATGCGCGCAAGTAATACGTACGGTCGCCGAACAGTCCGTGTTTCATTTAGTAATGCGTGACATTTGCGCGAAGTTGTCTGCGCAGTAGTTCAGCTCCGTTTGTAGGCGTTGCTCGGGCTTCATGAGTCCTTGAGTAAATTTGTCATGTGCCAGCTTTGCACGCGATATCTCAGCTGTCACGTAGCGCAATAGAACGGCGTGGCCTGGCTTCGCTTGCACGCACACTGCTGTTAAGGGCTATGGCAGTACATGGGGAATAAATTTTGAAATTCTCGCGGTCTGCGACGCATTTTGCCTGGCATGCGTGACTTCTTCCTTAATGTTACTGTTTACGAACTGCGATACGGGGGAAAACAGCAGCAGTGTACTAGGGAGAATTGCTGGATCTGTCGATTGCTTTTCGCCAATCAATTGTGGACCACAGATTCGAGATCACTTTTCCGGATGCCCTTCGGTTCCTCCAGCACGTTAAAAATATCAGTTAACATGCGTGGAGAGTAAATTCACAGCGAACTAGCTACAGCATGTACTTCATAAACGTGCCCGCGGGATCACTTGCTTTACGTGGCGTCATAGGCGTGCGCACGAGGGAGGCGACCGCCCCCCTCTAGTCACCTAAGGGGGGGGGGGAGGGGGGGCGCAAAGTTTGCCCCATACATTGACTTAATAGGTAAGGGGGGACGCTGTGACGAGCCGTCTCCCCCTGTGAAGGGGGAACCCTGCGCACGCCTACGCGTGGCGTCCACCAATCTAGTGTTCCCGCCGGTTTCTGAAGCACAGTCACGGCGGAAAGCTGAAAAACTTTGTTCCAGGTGCGTAGTTCTTATAGTTATCGCACAGTTTACGACACAGCAATTCATACGCGACATTGGGAAGCACTGCTAACAACCTGACACGCCTGCGCTCATGGGTCGGCTGCTGCACGGAACACGCCAATTCCTTTCGTTCACTCCCGCACCGCGGCGCCACCGGCTCAGTGCACGTTCCCCATAGGCGTGACCCCACGGCAGGAAGTAAAAACGCTTGAAAAGAATGCGAGTGGGACGCGTAGCGTCGACTTTTTTCTTTTAACGCAAAAAAAAAATTTTTTACTCACTACCTTGATTGGCGTCTCTGTTTCAACCAAATCCCATTAATACCGCTTTCACACAAACAGACTTAACCGCGGTTAAGCAAACTATGGTTACGGCTAACCATGGTTATACAGGTAGCACACGGCAGACATAACCGCAGTTACTCTCCTAACCATGGTTATCGCAAACGGGTTATTCCACGAGAGATCTACAAGGATCCAAAAATGAATACTTTAGATTTGATTGAGTATTTAATATTTTATGCACATACCCAGTAGCCATAAAATGAACTTAGTTTTTCTTTTAAATGCATATTTACGAGGCAAGAAATGTGGAATGAAGAGGAACCAATTTTATTACCTGTCGTTCTCGAAAGTTCACGACGATGTAACATGCAAATATTGCCGTTACAAAGAAGACATTCTGTGTATTAAATGTATGCGCAACAAAGAAAGTAACGTTGTTTAAAACTTGTAGAGCTAAGGAAAATGTTTGTGAAAAATGCCTAAGTATGCGACATTTTACTATAGTTGCACAAAGTTGATAAGATTTATCAACTTTGTCTTGAAAACAAGTTTTGCTTATATCTCTCTGCAAAGGCAGTTAAGTTTTTGGTTATTGAACTCCTGAGCGAGCAAGGCTGATCTTGAAGACCCTCACATAAATGCCCGAATTTTTTTTTGCGGTAAATATACAGGCTCAAGTGAACAAAATTGTTTATGCACAGATATTTTTTTCCGTGACTTGGCCAATAGGGGTTTTAGCTTGTACGTATAGTTTTTAACGTTACCGTGTTACCGGACTACCGGATTGCGTTTACCGTTTTACCGGAACGCATGTTTTAGAAAAAGTTTTAGTACACCATACGTAAACGTATACCTTTACGTTTGCGCAAACCACCAAATTGCGATGATAACTGCATTTAAACTATATTTACTTTAGATAAGATTGAATCACTACTGCGGCAAAATCACCAAAAAGGTTTTTTAGCGTGTAAGGTATCCCAATGTACGCGAAGGAGTATAAAACGTATAAAATACCAGGTTACCGGACGATGGTGTCGACCTCTTGTGACGATTTGTGCAAACCACAGTCATGGACACGTTTGTTTTCGCCGAGTGTTTTTGAGGGAAGAAATGATTAAAAAGGCAACTCATTCGTAGTTATGCCACTGCAAGGCATTCACATCAGAAGTAGAATGCACGATGTTATTGCAATATCAATTCTGTGCTTGCCTGGTTCATATTAGCCCCGCTAGATGGCGCCACCTATTCAGCATGTCGGGCATGTCAGGGGTTTTAGACCTCTCACGTTTACTGCTTCGGCTTGCTAGGTCACTAGCTTCGGCAATCTTGCTGAAACAATTAAGGTGATCGCTCACACTTCGGCTTATTTTGACTCGGCATCGGCGGCTGGAGTCTCCTCAAAGCCGATATCGCGAGTAGCCACGAACGAAGGTGGATTTGTGAGATAGGGCGGAAAACGCAAAGCCTATCCGGCGAGTAGTTTAAGTTCCGTAAAAGTCTACGTTCCGTAAAGAAACGCGCATGCGCAGATTCTTTCCGGTATCCGGTAACACGGTAACGTAAAGATGTATACGTACAAGCTAAAAGCCCCTAATAAAGCAAGCCCGCCGTCAGAATGGGCCTTTCCGTGTAGGTAGTCCGCGCATGCGCGCTGGCGTCGATAATGCACGCGCCATACTTCTTGGTGACCAAAACGCGACGAAAGGTGCGCACCAAAGCACATCTGGTGTCACAAGCGTGCAAATGTCCCCCCTACCCCCCCCCCCCCCCCCAAAGAAAAAAAAAAGGCGCCAATGCAGGCCTCCGCGATTGCCTACTAGCGCACGGTGAGCAATTTCGGATGCCAAGGGCCATTAGTTTCAACATTGACGATGTCGACTGGACGTACTGTTCGGACCCGGAATAACGCAAATCACTAAATTTCTTGAGAGTTCAGTGATGCTTTCTTTGCCGATAGCGCGGATGATTAAATCTCATGTTGTGTAAAATATCACATTGTGAAAACTGGCTTCATCCTGTGCCACAGGGTCAGAGGCCATCACGTGTAACATTTCTAAGGTCCGGTACATTTTAGAAATAATTCTCGTTAAATGAGAATTTTCGGTATAATCCTCGTTTGGGTTTGATTTTTTACGTGAAACATAAATTTGAGATTAAAAATATTCTTATTGTGGGTTCCTGCAGCAAAGACACATTGATTAAAAATTATGATTGCGTAGTAACGGCAGAGGTAACGTCCGTTACTTTTTTTCGCTAACGGTAACGGTAACGCGTTACCTTTTTTTGTAGGTAACGTAGGGCGGTAACGCGTTCCTTTTTTGTTTGTGTAACGAGTAACGTATTTAGTTACTTTTTTTCGGTAACGCATACAACACTGTGCATAAGAGACTGCCAGTTTTTTTTGTTGTTTTTTTTTCATCAGTCGATGTTTGTTTCTTCCCCACCCCCCTTCAAAAGCTTTTGAGACCTAACGTGGTTTTGCACTGCCTTCAGGATCGGTGGGTCAATCACAAAGGCATTGCAAAGCGATGATGTAATGTGATAATGTCATCAGGTGACGTCATCACGTAATACCTTTTTTGCATCACTCGTGCTGACGCCACCGACGCTGAATTTTCGCGTTTGGGGATGCATATAAGGCTGTCGCCTTTATAATAATTGCAAATCTTACCTGTAGGCATCTCATCATTCCTTACATGGCTGCTTGCACAGGAGCTTACTGCAGGTAGCCATACTTGGACAGGCTGATCTGCGGTACACATATTATTTATTTTTATTTCATAACACCCCCTGAAGGGTATTATGTAGGGGAACAGACATAAAACGAAGCGATGTACGTTTACGCAATGCAAGACAAGATTATAAAAAATAATGAAAGCGAGCTATATAAACAAAAGAAAAGAAGATACATTGCAAAAATGAAAATTAGAGCAGAGATAGAAAATTGAATAATGCAAACATAAATTAGGTGCACT